>JAKDEW010000736.1:0-137972 GCA_021963965.1 Artemisiospiza belli
AAGCTTTGCTGCATGTGCCTGCCCTTGCTGGCGTATGGCCTGCCTGCATTTTGATGGCTTTGACTTTGGGAAAGATTTTTTCTTTTTTTTTTTTTTTTTTTGTTTTAATTATTCATGCCATGTCCCCTCATATCTTCCTCCCTAAGTTGTGTCTTCCTCCTTGACTTTTTCCCCTGCTTTTGCAACATCTGTGAGCTTAGTTTTGGCACCTTTTGGCCCTTTGCAATGCACCTGATATAAACCCAGGCCATTTTCTTAGAGTCACTAAATTTCCAAAATTTTCTTTTTTTCTCCTCCAATTGCAATTCCTTTGATGTTGACTCCTTTCCAGCCTGTTTGCAAGTCCTTCTTTTCTGTTTTGGCCTTCAGTGGGGATCAATTTTGGCAAGCTTTGCAGCATGTGCCTGCCCTTGGTGGCGTATGGCCTGCCTGCATTTTGATGGCTTTGACTTTGGGAAAGATTTTTTCTTTTTTTTTTTTTTAATATTTTAAGTATTCATGCCATGTCGCTCATATCTTGCCCCCTAAGTTTTGTCTTCCTCCTTGACTTTTTCCCCTGCTTTTGCAACATCTGTGAGCTTAGTTTTGGCACCTTTTGGTCCTTTGCAATGCAGCTGATTTCCTCACAGCCTATTTTTTGTAGAGACTAAAATTCCTGATTTTCTGCTTTTTTCAATTGCATTTCATTTGAACCTATCTCCTTTCCAGAGTGTTTGTAAGCCTTTCTTTTGGGATTCGCAAGATTCCTTTTCCCTTCCCGAAAGGAAATGAAATTTCCTTTCGGGAAGGGAAAAGGAATCTTGCGATTTCAATGGGGACCAATAGAGGAATCTTTGGGGCATGTCCCTGCACTTGATGGCAGGCCACGCCTTTTGATGGCTTTGACTTTGGGAAAGATTTTTTTCTTTTTTTGGTTGTTTTCTGAAGTGTTCATGCCATGTCGCTCATATCTTGCCCCCTAAGTTGTGTCTTCCTCCTTGACTTTTTCCCCTGCTTTTGCAACATCTGTGAGCTTAGTTTTGGCATCTTTGGTCCTTTGCACTGCACATGATATACTGCCAGGCCATATTCTTAGAGTCACTAAATTTCCCAAATTTTCTTTTTTTCTCCTCCAATTGAAATTCCTTTGATGTTGACACTTTTCCAGCGTGTTTGTAGGTCCTTCTTTTCTGTTTTGGTCTTCAGTGGGGATCAAATTTGGCAAGCTTTGCTGCATGTGCCTGCACTTGCTGGCGTATGGCCTGCCTGCATTTTGATGGCTTTGACTTTGGGAAAGATTTTTCCTTTTTTTTTTTTTTTATTATTTTAAGTATTCATGCCATATCGCTCACATCTTGCCCCCTAAGTTGTGTCTTCCTCCTTGACTTTTTCCCCTGCTTTTGCAACATCTGTGAGCTTAGTTTTGGCACCTTTTGGTCCTTTGCACTCTGATATAAACACAGGCCATTTTCTTAGAGTCACTGAATTTCCAAAATTTTCTTTTTTTCTCCTCCAATTGCAATTCCTTTGACGGGTGTCTCCATTCCAGCGTGTTTGTAAGTCCTTCTTTTCTGTTTTGGCTTTCAGTGGGGATCAATTTTGGCAAGCTTTGCTGCATGTGCCTGCACTTGCTGGCGTATGGGCCTGCCTGCATTTTGATGGCTTTGAGTTTGGGAAAGATTTTTTCTTTTTTTATTTTTTATTATTTTAAGTATTCATGCCATGTCCCTCATATCTTGCCCCCTAAGTTGTGTCTTCCTCCTTGACTTTTTCCACTGCTTTTGCAACATCTGTGAGCTTAGTTTTTGCATCTTTTGGTCCTTTGCACTGCACCTGATATAAACCCAGGCCATTTTCTTAGAGTCACTACATTTCCCAAATTTTCTTTTTTCTCCTCCAATTGCAATTCCTTTGATGTTGACTCCTTTCCAGCGTGTTTGTAGGTCCTTCTTTTTTGTTTTGGCCTTCAGTGGGGATCAATTTTGGCAAGCTTTGCTGCATGTGCCTGCCCTTGCTTGCGTATGGCCTGCATGCATTTTGATGGCTTTCACTTTGGGGAAAGATTTTTTCTTCTTTTTTTTTTTTTTTTTTTTTTGTTTTAAGTATTCATGCCATGTCCTTCATATCTTGCCCCCTAAGTTGTGTCTTCCTCCTTGACTTTTTCCCCTGCTTTTGCAACATCTGTGAGCTTAGTTTTGGCAAATTTTCGTCCTTTGCACTGCACCTGATAAAAACCCCGGGCCATTTTCTTAGAGTCACTAAATTTCCCAAATTTTCTTTTTTTCTCCTCCAATTGCAATTCCTTGATGTTGACACCTTTCCAGCGTGTTTGTAGGTCCTGCTTTTCTGTTTTGGCCTTCAGTGGGGATCAATTTTGGCAAGCTTTGCAGCATATTCCTGCCCTTGGTGGCGTATGGCCTGCCTGCATTTTGATGGCTTTGACTTTGGGAAAGATTTTTTCTTTTTTATTTTTTTATTATTTTAAGTATTCATGCCATGTCCCTCATATCTTGCCCCCTAAGTTGTGTCTTCCTCCTTGACTTTTTCTCCTGCTTTTGCAACATCTGTGAGCTTAGTTTTGGCACCTTTTGGTCGTTTGCAATGCAGCTGATTTCCTCACAGCCTTTTTTTTGAAGAGACTAAAATTCCCAATTTTCTGCTTTTTTCAATTGCATTTCATTTGAACCTATCTGCTTTCCAGAGTGTTTGTAAGCCTTTCTTTTGGGATTCGCAAGATTCCTTTTCCCTTCCCGAAAGGAAATGAAATTTCCTTTCGGGAAGGGAAAAGGAATCTTGCGATTTCAATGGGGACCAATAGAGGAATCTTTGGTGCCTGTCCCTGCACTTGATGGCAGGCCATGCATTTTGATGGCTTTGACTTTGGGAAAGATTTTTTTCTTTTTTTGGTTGTTTTCTGAAGTGTTCATGCCATGTCCCTCATATCTTGCCCCCTAAGTTGTGTCTTCCTCCTTGACTTTTTCCCCTGCTTTTGCAACATCTCTGAGCTTAGTTTTGGCACCTTTTGGTCCTTTGCACTGCACCTGATATAAACCCAGGCCATTTTCATAGAGTCACTAAATTGCCAAAATTTTCTTTTTTTCTCCTCCAATTGCAATTCCTTTGATGGTGTCTCCATTCCAGCGTGTTTGTAAGTCCTTCTTTTCTGTTTTGGCCTTCAGTGGGGATCAATTTTGGCAAGCTTTGCTGCATGTGCCTGCACTTGCTGGCGTATGGCCTGCCTGCATTTTGATGGCTTTGAATTTGGGATAGATTTTTTCTTTTTTTTTTTTTTTTTTTGTTTTAATTATTCATGCCATGTCCCTCATATCTTCCTCCCTAAGTTGTGTCTTCCTCCTTGACTTTTTCCCCTGCTTTTGCAACATCTGTGAGCTTAGTTTTGGCACCTTTTGGCCCTTTGCAATGCACCTGATATAAACCCAGGCCATTTTCTTAGAGTCACTAAATTTCCAAAATTTTCTTTTTTTCTCCTCCAATTGCAATTCCTTTGATGTTGACTCCTTTCCAGCCTGTTTGCAAGCCCTTCTTTTCTGTTTTGGCCTTCAGTGGGGATCATTTTGGCAAGCTTTGCTGCATGTGCCTGCCCTTGGTGGCGTATGGCCTGCCTGCATTTTGATGGCTTTGACTTTGGGAAAGATTTTTTCTTTTTTTTTTTTTTATTATTTTAAGTATTCATGCCATGTCGCTCATATCTTGCCCCCTAAGTTTTGTCTTCCTCCTTGACTTTTTCCCCTGCTTTTGCAACATCTGTGAGCTTAGTTTTGGCACCTTTTGGTCCTTTGCAATGCAGCTGATTTCCTCACAGCCTATTTTTTGTAGAGACTAAAATTCCTGATTTTCTGCTTTTTTCAATTGCATTTCATTTGAACCTATCTCCTTTCCAGAGTGTTTGTAAGCCTTTCTTTTGGGATTCGCAAGATTCCTTTTCCCTTCCCGAAAGGAAATGAAATATCCTTTCGGGAAGGGAAAAGGAATCTTGCGATTTCAATGGGGACCAATAAGGAATCTTTGGTGCATGTCCCTGCACTTGATGGCAGGCAACGCCTTTTGATGGCTTTGACTTTGGGAAAGATTTTTTTCTTTTTTTGGTTGTTTTCTGAAGTGTTCATGCCATGTCCCTCATATCTTGCCCCCTAAGTTGTGTCTTCCTCCTTGACTTTTTCCCCTGCTTTTGCAACATCTGTGAGCTTAGTTTTGGCATCTTTGGTCCTTTGCACTGCACATGATATACTGCCAGGCCATATTCTTAGAGTCACTAAATTTCCCAAATTTTCTTTTTTTCTCCTCCAATTGCAATTCCTTTGATGTTGACTCCTTTCCAGCGTGTTTGTAGGTCCTTATTTTCTGTTTTGGTCTTCAGTGGGGATCAATTTTGGCAAGCTTTGCTGCATGTGCCTGCACTTGGTGGCGTATGGCCTGCCTGCATTTTGATGGCTTTGACTTTGGGAAAGATTTTTTCTTTTTTTTTTTTTTATTATTTTAAGTATTCATGCCATGTCCCTCATATCTTGCCCCCTAAGTTGTGTCTTCCTCCTTGACTTTTTCCCCTGCTTTTGCAACATCTGTGAGCTTAGTTTTGGCACCTTTTGGTCCTTTGCACTGCACCTGATATAAACCCAGGCCATTTTCTTAGAGTCACTGAATTTCCAAAATTTTCTTTTTTTCTCCTCCAATTGCAATTCCTTTGATGGTGTCTCCATTCCAGCGTGTTTGTAAGTCCTTCTTTTCTGTTTTGGCCTTCAGTGGGGATCAATTTTGGCAAGCTTTGCTGCATGTGCCTGCACTTGCTGGCGTATGGCCTGCCTGAATTTTGATGGCTTTGACTTTGGGAAAAATTTTTTTCTTTTTTTTTTTTTTTATTACTTAAAGTATTCATGCCATGTCCCTCATATCTTGCCCCCTAAGTTGTGTCTTCCTCCTTGACTTTTTCCCCTGCTTTTGCAACATCTGTGAGCTTAGTTTTGGCATCTTTTGGTCCTTTGCACTGCACATGATATACTGCCAGGCCATTTTCTTACAGTCACTACATTTCCCAAATTTTCTTTTTTTCTCCTCCAATTGCAATTCCTTTGATGGTGTCTCCATTCCAGCGTGTTTGTAAGTCCTTCTTTTCTGTTTTGGCCTTCAGTGGGGATCAGATTTGGCAAGATTTGCTGCATGTGCCTGCACTTGCTGGCGTATGGCCTGCCTGAATTTTGATGGCTTTGACTTTGGGAAAGATTTTATCTTTTTTTTTTTTTTTATTATTTTAAGCATTCATGCCATGTCGCTCATATCTTGCCCCCTAAGTTGTGTCTTCCTCCTTGACTTTTTCCCCTGCTTTTGCAACATCTGTGAGCTTAGTTTTGGCACCTTTTGGTCCTTTGCAATGCAGCTGATTTCCTCACAGCCTATTTTTTGAAGAGACTAAAATTCCCGATCTTCTGCTTTTTTCAATTGCATTTCATTTGAACCTATCTCCTTTCCAGAGTGTTTGTAAGCCATTCTTTTGGGATTCGCAAGATTCCTTTTCCCTTCCCGGAAGGAAATGAAATTTCCTTTCGGGAAGGGAAAAGGAATCTTGCGATTTCAATGGGGACCAATAGAGGAATCTTTGGTGCATGTCCCTGCACTTGATGGCAGGCCATGCCTTTTGATGGCTTTGACTTTGGGAAAGATTTTTTTCTTTTTTTGGTTGTTTTCTGAAGTGTTCATGCCATGTCCCTCATATCTTGCCTCCTAAGTTGTGTCTTCCTCCTTGACTTTTTCCCCTGCTTTTGCAACATCTGTGAGCTTAGTTTTGGCATATTTTGGTCCTTTGCACTGCACCTACTAAAACCTCAGGCCACTTTCTAAGAGTCATTAAATTTCCCAAATTTTCTTTTTTTCTCCTCCAATTGCAATTCCTTTGATGTTGTCTCCATTCCAGCGTGTTTGTAAGTCCTTATTTTCTGTTTTGGCCTTCAGTGGGGATCAATTTTGGCAAGCTTTGCTGCAAGTGCCTGCCCTTGGTGGCGTATGGCCTGCATGCATTTTGATGGCTTTGACTTTGGGAAAGATTTTTTCTTTTTTTTTTTTTTTTTTTTTTTTTTTGTTTTAAGTATTCATGCCATGTCCTTCATATCTTGCCCCCTAAGTTGTGTCTTCCTCCTTGACTTTTTCCCCTGCTTTTGCAACATCTGTGAGCTTAGTTTTGCAACCTTTTCGTCCTTTGCACTGCTCCTGATAAAACCCCGGGCCATTTTCTTAGAGTCACTAAATTTCCCAAATTTTCTTTTTTTCTCCTCCAATTGCAATTCCTTTGATGTTGACACCTTTCCATCGTGTTTGTAAGTCCTGCTTTTCTGTTTTGGCCTTCAGTGGGGATCAATTTTAGCAAGCTTTGCAGCATATTCCTGCCCTTGGTGGCGTATGGCCTGCCTGCATTTTGATGGCTTTGACTTTGGGAAAGATTTTTTCTTTTTTATTTTTTTATTATTTTAAGTATTCATGCCATGTCCCTCATATCTTGCCCCCTAAGTTGTGTCTTCCTCCTTGACTTTTTCCCCTGCTTTTGCAACATCTGTGAGCTTAGTTTTGGCACCTTTTGGTCCTTTGCAATGCAGCTGATTTCCTCACAGCCTATTTTTTGAAGAGACTAAAATTCCCGATTCTCTGCTTTTTTCAATTGCATTTCATTTGAACCTATCTCCTTTCCAGAGTGTTTGTAAGCCTTTCTTATGGGATTCGCAAGATTCTTTTTCCCTTCCCGAAAGGAAATGAAATTTCCTTTCGGGAAGGGAAAAGGAATCTTGCGATTTCAATGGGGACCAATAGAGGAATCTTTGGTGCCTGTCCCTGCACTTGATGGCAGGCCATGCATTTTGATGGCTTTGACTTTGGGAAAGATTTTTTTCTTTTTTTGGTTGTTTTCTGAAGTGTTCATGCCATGTCCTTCATATCTTGCCCCCTAAGTTGTGTCTTCCTCCTTGACTTTTTCCCCTGCTTTTGCAACATCTGTGAGCTTAGTTTTGGCATCTTTGGTCCTTTGCACTGCACATGATATACTGCCAGGCCATATTCTTAGAGTCACTAAATTTCCCAAATTTTCTTTTTTTCTCCTCCAATTGAAATTCCTTTGATGTTGACACTTTTCCAGCGTGTTTGTAGGTCCTTCTTTTCTGTTTTGGTCTTCAGTGGGGATCAATTTTGGCAAGCTTTGCTGCATGTGCCTGCACTTGCTGGCGTATGGCCTGCCTGCATTTTGATGGCTTTGACTTTGGGAAAGATTTTTCCTTTTTTTTTTTTTTATTATTTTAAGTATTCATGCCATGTCCCTCACATCTTGCCCCCTAAGTTGTGTCTTCCTCCTTGACTTTTTCCCCTGCTTTTGCAACATCTGTGAGCTTAGTTTTGGCACCTTTTGGTCCTTTGCACTGCACCTGATATAAACACAGGCCATTTTCTTAGAGTCACTGAATTTCCAAAATTTTCTTTTTTTCTCCTCCAATTGCAATTCCTTTGATGGTGTCTCCATTCCAGCGTGTTTGTAAGTCCTTCTTTTCTGTTTTGGTCTTCAGTGGGGATCAATTTTGGCAAGCTTTGCTGCATGTGCCTGCACTTGCTGGCGTATGGCCTGCCTGCATTTTGATGGCTTTGACTTTGGGAAAGATTTTTTCTTTTTTTTTTTTTATTATTTTAAGTATTCATGCCATGTCCCTCATATCTTGCCCCCTAAGTTGTGTCTTCCTCCTTGACTTTTTCCCCTGCTTTTGCAACATCTGTGAGCTTAGTTTTGGCATCTTTTGGTCCTTTGCACTGCACCTGATATAAACCCAGGCCATTTTCTTAGAGTCACTACATTTCCCAAATTTTTTTTTTTCTCCTCCAATTGCAATTCCTTTGATGTTGACTCCTTTCCAGCGTGTTTGTATGTCCTTCTTTTTTGTTTTGGCCTTCAGTGGGGATCAATTTTGGCAAGCTTTGCTGCATGTGCCTGCCCTTGCTTGCGTATGGCCTGCATGCATTTTTATGGCTTTCACTTTGGGAAAGATTTTTTCTTTTTTTTTTTTTTTGTTTTTTGTTTTAAGTATTCATGCCATGTCCTTCATATCTTGCCCCCTAAGTTGTGTCTTCCTCCTTGACTTTTTCCCCTGCTTTTGCAACATCTGTGAGCTTAGTTTTGGCAAATTTTCGTCCTTTGCACTGCACCTGATAAAACCCCGGGCCATTTTCTTAGAGTCACTAAATTTCCCAAATTTTCTTTTTTTCTCCTCCAATTGCAATTCCTTTGATGTTGACACCTTTCCAGCGTGTTTGTAGGTCCTGCTTTTCTGTTTTGGCCTTCAGTGGGGATCAATTTTGGCAAGCTTTGCAGCATATTCCTGCCCTTGGTGGCGTATGGCCTGCCTGCATTTTGATGGCTTTGACTTTGGGAAAGATTTTTTCTTTTTTATTTTTTTATTATTTTAAGTGTTCATGCCATGTCCCTCATATCTTGCCCCCTAAGTTGTGTCTTCCTCCTTGACTTTTTCCCCTGCTTTTGCAACATCTGTGAGCTTAGTTTTGGCACCTTTTGGTCCTTTGCAATGCAGCTGATTTCCTCACAGCCTTTTTTTTGAAGAGACTAAAATTCCCGATTTTCTGCTTTTTTCAATTGCATTTCATTTGAACCTATCTCCTTTCCAGAGTGTTTGTAAGCCTTTCTTTTGGGATTCGCAAGATTCCTTTTCCCTTCCCGAAAGGAAATGAAATTTCCTTTCGGGAAGGGAAAAGGAATCTTGCGATTTCAATGGGGACCAATAGAGAAATCTTTGGTGCCTGTCCCTGCACTTGATGGCAGGCCATGCATTTTGATGGCTTTGACTTTGGGAAAGATTTTTTTCTTTTTTTGGTTGTTTTCTGAAGTGTTCATGCCATGTCCCTCATATCTTGCCCCCTAAGTTGTGTCTTCCTCCTTGACTTTTTCCCCTGCTTTTGCAACATCTGTGAGCTTAGTTTTGGCACCTTTTGGTCCTTTGCACTGCACCTGATATAAACCCAGGCCATTTTCTTAGAGTCACTAAATTGCAAAAAATTTCCTTTTTTTCTCCTCCAATTGCAATTCCTTTGATGGTGTCTCCATTCCAGCGTGTTTGTAAGTCCTTCTTTTCTGTTTTGGCCTTCAGTGGGGATCAATTTTGGCAAGCTTTGCTGCATGTGCCTGCCCTTGGTGGCGTATGGCCTGCCTGCATTTTGATGGCTTTGACTTTGGGATAGAGTTTTTTTTTTTTTTTTTTTTTATTATTTTAAGTATTCATGACATGTCCCTCATATCTTGCCCCCTAAGTTGTGTCTTCCTCCTTGACTTTTTCCCCTGCTTTTGCAACATCTGTGAGCTTAGTTTTGGCACCTTTTGGTCCTTTGCACTGCACCTGATATAAACCCAGGCCATTTTCTTAGAGTCACTGAATTTCCAAAATTTTCTTTTTTTCTCCTCCAATTGCAATTCCTTTGATGGTGTCTCCATTCCAGCGTGTTTGTAAGTCCTTCTTTTCTGTTTTGGCGTTCAGTGGGGATCAATTTTGGCAAGCTTTGCTGCATGTGCCTGCACTTGCTGGCGTATGGCCTGCCTGAATTTTGATGGCTTTGACTTTGGGAAAGATTTTATCTTTTTTTTTTTTTTTATTACTTAAAGCATTCATGCCATGTCCCTCATATCTTGCCCCCTAAGTTGTGTCTTCCTCCTTGACTTTTTCCCCTGCTTTTGCAACATCTGTGAGCTTAGTTTTGGCATCTTTGGTCCTTTGCACTGCACATGATATACTGCCAGGCCATTTTCTTAGAGTCACTAAATTTCCCAAATTTTCTTTTTTTCTCCTCCAATTGCAATTCCTTTGATGTTGACTCATTTCCAGCGTGTTTGTAGGTCCTTCTTTCCTGTTTTGGCCTCCAGTGGGGATCAATTTTGGCAAGCTTTGCTGCATGTGCCTGCCCTTGGTGGCGTATGGCCTGCCTGGATTTTGATGGCTTTGACTTTGGGAAAGATTTTTTCTTTTTTTTTTTTTTAATTATTTTAAGTATTCATGCCATGTCCCTCATATCTTGCCCCCTATGTTGTGTCTTCCTCCTTGACTTTTTCCCCTGCTTTTGCAACATCTGTGAGCTTAGTTTTGGCACCTTTTGGTCCTTTGCACTGCACCTGACATAAACCCAGGCCATTTTCTTAGAGTCACTAAATTTCCCAAATTTTCTTTTTTTCTCCTCCAATTGCAATTCCTTTGATGGTGTCTCCATTCCAGCGTGTTTGTAAGTCCTTCTTTTCTGTTTTTGCCTTCAGTGGGGATCAATTTTGGCAAGCTTTGCTGCATGTGCCTGCCCTTGCTGGCGTATGGCCTGCCTGGATTTCGATGGCTTGGCTTTGGGATAGATTTTTTATTTTTTTTTTTTGTTTGTTTTAAGTATTCATGCCATGTCCCTCATATCTTCCCCCCAAGTTGTGTCTTCCTCCTTGACTTTTTCCCCTGCTTTTGCAACATCTGTGAGCTTAGTTTTGGCACCTTTTGCTCCATTGCAATGCAGCTGATTTCCTCACAGCCTATTTTTTGTAGGGACTAAAATTCTCGATCTTCTGCTTTTTTCAATTGCATTTCATTTGAACCTATCTCCTTTCCAGAGTGTTTGTAAGCCTTTCTTTTGGGATTCGCAAGATTCCTTTTCCCTTCCCGAAAGGAAATGAAATATCCTTTCGGGAAGGGAAAAGGAATCTTGCGATTTCAATGGGGACCAATAGAGGAATCTTTGGGTCATGTCCCTGCACTTGATGGCAGGCCACGCCTTTTGATGGCTTTGACTTTGGGAAAGATTTTTTTCTTTTTTTGGTTGTTTTCTGAAGTGTTCATGCCATGTCGCTCATATCTTGCCCCCTAAGTTGTGTCTTCCTCCTTGACTTTTTCCCCTGCTTTTGCAACATCTGTGAGCTTAGTTTTGGCATCTTTGGTCCTTTGCACTGCACATGATATACTGCCAGGCCATTTTCTTAGAGTCACTAAATTTCCCAAATTTTCTTTTTTTCTCCTCCAATTGCAATTCCTTTGATGTTGACACTTTTCCAGCGTGTTTGTAGGTCCTTCTTATCTGTTTTGGTCTTCAGTGGGGATCAATTTTGGCAAGCTTTGCTGCATGTGCCTGCACTTGGTGGCGTATGGCCTGCCTGCATTTTGATGGCTTTGACTTTGGGAAAGATTTTTTCTTTTTTTTTTTTTTATTATTTTAAGTATTCATGCCATGTCCCTCATATCTTGCCCCCTAAGTTGTGGCTTCCTCCTTGACTTTTTCCCCTGCTTTTGCAACATCTGTGAGCTTAGTTTTGGCACCTTTTGGTCCTTTGCACTGCACCTGATATAAACCCAGGCCATTTTCTTAGAGTCACTGAATTTCCAAAATTTTCTTTTTTTCTCCTCCAATTGCAATTCCTTTGATGGTGTCTCCATTCCAGCGTGTTTGTAAGTCCTTCTTTTCTGTTTTGGCCTTCAGTGGGGATCAATTTTGGCAAGCTTTGCTGCATGTGCCTGCACTTGCTGGCGTATGGCCTGCCTGAATTTTGATGGCTTTGACTTTGGGAAAGATTTTATCTTTTTTTTTTTTTTTTATTACTTAAAGCATTCATGCCATGTCCCTCATATCTTGCCCCCTAAGTTGTGTCTTCCTCCTTGACTTTTTCCCCTGCTTTTGCAACATCTGTGAGCTTAGTTTTGGCATCTTTTGGTCCTTTGCACTGCACATGATATACTGCCAGGCCATTTTCTTACAGTCACTACATTTCCCAAATTTTCTTTTTTTCTCCTCCAATTGCAATTCCTTTGATGGTGTCTCCATTCCAGCGTGTTTGTAAGTCCTTCTTTTCTGTTTTGGCCTTCAGTGGGGATCAATTTTGGCAAGCTTTGCTGCATGTGCCTGCACTTGCTGGCGTATGGCCTGCCTGAATTTTGATGGCTTTGACTTTGGGAAAGATTTTATCCTTTTTTTTTTTTTTTATTATTTTAAGCATTCATGCCATGTCGCTCATATCTTGCCCCCTAAGTTGTGTCTTCCTCCTTGACTTTTTCCCCTGCTTTTGCAACATCTGTGAGCTTAGTTTTGGCACCTTTTGGTCCTTTGCAATGCAGCTGATTTCCTCACAGCCTATTTTTTGTAGAGACTAAAATTCCCGATCTTCTGCTTTTTTCAATTGCATTTCATTTGAACCTATCTCCTTTCCAGATTGTTTGTAAGCAATTCTTTTGGGATTCGCAAGATTCCTTTTCCCTTCCCGGAAGGAAATGAAATTTCCTTTCGGGAAGGGAAAAGGAATCTTGCGATTTCAATGGGGACCAATAGAGGAATCTTTGGTGCATGTCCCTGCACTTGATGGCAGGCCATGCCTTTTGATGGCTTTGACTTTGGGAAAGATTTTTTTCTTTTTTTGGTTGTTTTCTGAAGTGTTCATGCCATGTCCCTCATATCTTGCCTCCTAAGTTGTGTCTTCCTCCTTGACTTTTTCCCCTGCTTTTGCAGCATCTGTGAGCTTAGTTTTGGCATCTTTTGGTCCTTTGCACTGCACCTACTAAAACCTCAGGCCACTTTCTAAGAGTCATTAAATTTCCCAAATTTTCTTTTTTTCTCCTCCAATTGCAATTCCTTTGATGTTGTCTCCATTCCAGCGTGTTTGTAAGTCCTTATTTTCTGTTTTGGCCTTCAGTGGGGATCAATTTTGGCAAGCTTTGCTGCATGTGCCTGCCCTTGCTTGCGTATGGCCTGCATGCATTTTGATGGCTTTGACTTTGGGAAAGATTTTTTCTTTTTTTTTTTTTTTTTTTTTTTTTTGTTTTAAGTATTCATGCCATGTCCTTCATATCTTGCCCCCTAAGTTGTGTCTTCCTCGTTGACTTTTTCCCCTGCTTTTGCAACATCTGTGAGCTTAGTTTTGGCAAATTTTCGTCCTTTGCACTGCTCCTGATAAAACCCCGGGCCATTTTCTTAGAGTCACTAAATTTCCCAAATTTTCTTTTTTTCTCCTCCAATTGCAATTCCTTTGATGTTGACACCTTTCCAGCGTGTTTGTAGGTCCTGCTTTTCTGTTTTGGCCTTCAGTGGGGATCAATTTTGGCAAGCTTTGCAGCATATTCCTGCCCTTGGTGGCGTATGGCCTGCCTGCATTTTGATGGCTTTGACTTTGGGAAAGATTTTTTCATTTTATTTTTTTATTATTTTAAGTATTCATGCCATGTCCCTCATATCTTGCCCCCTAAGTTGTGTCTTCCTCCTTGACTTTTTCCCCTGCTTTTGCAACATCTGTGAGCTTAGTTTTGTCACATTTTGCTCCTTTGCAATGCAGCTGATTTCCTCACAGCCTATTTTTTGAAGAGACTAAAATTCCCGATTTTCTGCTTTTTTCAATTGCAATTCATTTGAACCTATCTCCTTTCCAGAGTGTTTGTAAGCCTTTCTTTTGGGATTCGCAAGATTCCTTTTCCCTTCCCGAAAGGAAATGAAATTTCCTTTCGGGAAGGGAAAAGGAATCTTGCGATTTCAATGGGGACCTATGGAGGAATCTTTGGTGCATGTCCCTGCACTTGATGGCAGGCCATGCATTTTGATGGCTTTGACTTTGGGAAAGATTTTTTTCTTTTTTTGGTTGTTTTCTGAAGTGTTCATGCCATGTCCTTCATATCTTGCCCCCTAAGTTGTGTCTTCCTCCTTGACTTTTTCCCCTGCTTTTGCAACATCTGTGAGCTTAGTTTTGGCATCTTTTGGTCCTTTGCACTGCACCTGATATAAACCCAGGCCATTTTCTTAGAGTCACTGAATTTCCAAAATTTTCTTTTTTTCTCCTCCAATTGCAATTCCTTTGATGGTGTCTCCATTCCAGTTTGTTTGTAAGTCCTTCTTTTCTGTTTTGGCCTTCAGTGGGGATCAATTTTGGCAAGCTTTGCTGCATGTGCCTGCACTTGCTGGCGTATGGCCTGCCTGAATTTTGATGGCTTTGACTTTGGGAAAGATTTTATCCTTTTTTTTTTTTTTTATTATTTTAAGCATTCATGCCATGTCGCTCATATCTTGCCCCCTAATTTGTGTCTTCCTCCTTGACTTTTTCCCCTGCTTTTGCAACATCTGTGAGCTTAGTTTTGGCACCTTTTGGTCCTTTGCAATGCAGCTGATTTCCTCACAGCCTATTTTTTGTAGAGACTAAAATTCCCGATCTTCTGCTTTTTTCAATTGCATTTCATTTGAACCTATCTCCTTTCCAGATTGTTTGTAAGCCATTCTTTTGGGATTCGCAAGATTCCTTTTCCCTTCCCGGAAGGAAATGAAATTTCCTTTCGGGAAGGGAAAAGGAATCTTGCGATTTCAATGGGGACCAATAGAGGAATCTTTGGTGCATGTCCCTGCACTTGATGGCAGGCCATGCCTTTTGATGGCTTTGACTTTGGGAAAGATTTTTTTCTTTTTTTGGTTGTTTTCTGAAGTGTTCATGCCATGTCCCTCATATCTTGCCTCCTAAGTTGTGTCTTCCTCCTTGACTTTTTCCCCTGCTTCTGCAGCATCTGTGAGCTTAGTTTTGGCATCTTTTGGTCCTTTGCACTGCACCTACTAAAACCTCAGGCCACTTTCTAAGAGTCATTAAATTTCCCAAATTTTCTTTTTTTCTCCTCCAATTGCAATTCCTTTGATGTTGTCTCCATTCCAGCGTGTTTGTAAGTCCTTATTTTCTGTTTTGGCCTTCAGTGGGGATCAATTTTGGCAAGCTTTGCTGCATGTGCCTGCCCTTGCTTGCGTATGGCCTGCATGCATTTTGATGGCTTTGACTTTGGGAAAGATTTTTTCTTTTTTTTTTTTTTTTTTTTTTTTTTGTTTTAAGTATTCATGCCATGTCCTTCATATCTTGCCCCCTAAGTTGTGTCTTCCTCGTTGACTTTTTCCCCTGCTTTTGCAACATCTGTGAGCTTAGTTTTGGCAAATTTTCGTCCTTTGCACTGCTCCTGATAAAACCCCGGGCCATTTTCTTAGAGTCACTAAATTTCCCAAATTTTCTTTTTTTCTCCTCCAATTGCAATTCCTTTGATGTTGACACCTTTCCAGCGTGTTTGTAGGTCCTGCTTTTCTGTTTTGGCCTTCAGTGGGGATCAATTTTGGCAAGCTTTGCAGCATATTCCTGCCCTTGGTGGCGTATGGCCTGCCTGCATTTTGATGGCTTTGACTTTGGGAAAGATTTTTTCATTTTATTTTTTTATTATTTTAAGTATTCATGCCATGTCCCTCATATCTTGCCCCCTAAGTTGTGTCTTCCTCCTTGACTTTTTCCCCTGCTTTTGCAACATCTGTGAGCTTAGTTTTGTCACATTTTGCTCCTTTGCAATGCAGCTGATTTCCTCACAGCCTATTTTTTGAAGAGACTAAAATTCCCAATTTTCTGCTTTTTTCAATTGCATTTCATTTGAACCTATCTCCTTTCCAGAGTGTTTGTAAGCCTTTCTTTTGGGATTCGCAAGATTCCTTTTCCCTTCCCGAAAGGAAATGAAATTTCCTTTCGGGAAGGGAAAAGGAATCTTGCGATTTCAATGGGGACCTATGGAGGAATCTTTGGTGCATGTCCCTGCACTTGATGGCAGGCCATGCATTTTGATGGCTTTGACTTTGGGAAAGATTTTTTTCTTTTTTTGGTTGTTTTCTGAAGTGTTCATGCCATGTCCTTCATATCTTGCCCCCTAAGTTGTGTCTTCCTCCTTGACTTTTTCCCCTGCTTTTGCAACATCTGTGAGCTTAGTTTTGGCATCTTTTGGTCCTTTGCACTGCACCTGATATAAACCCAGGCCATTTTCTTAGAGTCACTGAATTTCCAAAATTTTCTTTTTTTCTCCTCCAATTGCAATTCCTTTGATGGTGTCTCCATTCCAGCGTGTTTGTAAGTCCTTCTTTTCTGTTTTGGCCTTCAGTGGGGATCAATTTTGGCAAGCTTTGCTGCATGTGCCTGCACTTGCTGGCGTATGGCCTGCCTGAATTTTGATGGCTTTGACTTTGGGAAAGATTTTATCTTTTTTTTTTTTTTTATTACTTAAAGCATTCATGCCATGTCCCTCATATCTTGCCCCCTAAGTTGTGTCTTCCTCCTTGACTTTTTCCCCTGCTTTTGCAACATCTGTGAGCTTAGTTTTGGCATCTTTGGTCCTTTGCACTGCACATGATATACTGCCAGGCCATTTTCTTAGAGTCACTAAATTTCCCAAATTTTCTTTTTTTCTCCTCCAATTGCAATTCCTTTGATGTTGACTCATTTCCAGCGTGTTTGTAGGTCCTTCTTTCCTGTTTTGGCCTTCAGTGGGGATCAATTTTGGCAAGCTTTGCTGCATGTGCCTGCCCTTGGTGGCGTATGGCCTGCCTGCATTTTGATGGCTTTGACTTTGGGAAAGATTTTTTCTTTTTTTTTTTTTTAATTATTTTAAGTATTCATGCCATGTCGCTCATATCTTGCCCCCTAAGTTGTGTCTTCCTCCTTGACTTTTTCCCCTGCTTTTGCAACATCTGTGAGCTTAGTTTTGGCATCTTTTGGTCCTTTGCACTGCACCTGACATAAACCCAGGCCATTTTCTTAGAGTCACTACATTTCCCAAATTTTCTTTTTTTCTCCTCCAATTCCAATTCCTTTGATGGTGTCTCCATTCCAGCGTGTTTGTAAGTCCTTCTTTTCTGTTTTGGCCTTCAGTGGGGATCAATTTTGGCAAGCTTTGCTGCATGTGCCTGCCCTTGCTGGCTTATGGCCTGCCTGTATTTTGATGGCTTGGCTTTGGGATAGATTTTTTTTTTTTTTTTTTTTTTTGTTTTAAGTATTCATGCCATGTCCCTCATATCTTCCCCCCAAGATGTGTCTTCCTCCTTGACTTTTTCCCCTGCTTTTGCAACATCTGTGAGCTTAGTTTTGGCACCTTTTGCTCCATTGCAATGCAGCTGATTTCCTCACAGCCTATTTTTTGTAGGGACTAAAATTCCCGATCTTCTGCTTTTTTCAATTGCATTTCATTTGAACCTATCTCCTTTCCAGAGTGTTTGTAAGCCTTTCTTTTGGGATTCGCAAGATTCCTTTTCCCTTCCCGAAAGGAAATGAAATATCCTTTCGGGAAGGGAAAAGGAATCTTGCGATTTCAATGGGGACCAATAGCGGAATCTTTGGGGCATGTCCCTGCACTTGATGGCAGGCCACGCCTTTTGATGGCTTTGACTTTGGGAAAGATTTTTTTCTTTTTTTGGTTGTTTTCTGAAGTGTTCATGCCATGTCGCTCATATCTTGCCCCCTAAGTTGTGTCTTCCTCCTTGACTTTTTCCCCTGCTTTTGCAACATCTGTGAGCTTAGTTTTGGCATCTTTGGTCCTTTGCACTGCACATGATATACTGACAGGCCATATTCTTAGAGTCACTAAATTTCCCAAATTTTCTTTTTTTCTCCTCCAATTGCAATTCCTTTGATGTTGACTCCTTTCCAGCGTGTTTGTAGGTCCTTCTTTTCTGTTTTGGTCTTCAGTGGGGATCAATTTTGGCAAGCTTTGCTGCATGTGCCTGCACTTGCTGGCGTATGGCCTGCCTGCATTTTGATGGCTTTGACTTTGGGAAAGATTTTTTCTTTTTTTTTTTTTATTATTTTAAGTATTCATGCCATGTCCCTCATATCTTGCCCCCTAAGTTGTGTCTTCCTCCTTGACTTTTTCCCCTGCTTTTGCAACATCTGTGAGCTTAGTTTTGGCACCTTTTGGTCCTTTGCACTGCACCTGATATAAACCCAGGCCATTTTCTTAGAGTCACTGAATTTCCAAAATTTTCTTTTTTTCTCCTCCAATTGCAATTCCTTTGATGGTGTCTCCATTCCAGCGTGTTTGTAAGTCCTTCTTTTCTGTTTTGGCCTTCAGTGGGGATCAATTTTGGCAAGCTTTGCTGCATGTGCCTGCACTTGCTGGCGTATGGCCTGCCTGAATTTTGATGGCTTTGACTTTGGGAAAGATTTTATCTTTTTTTTTTTTTTTATTACTTAAAGTATTCATGCCATGTCCCTCATATCTTGCCCCCTAAGTTGTGTCTTCCTCCTTGACTTTTTCCCCTGCTTTTGCAACATCTGTGAGCTTAGTTTTGGCATCTTTTGGTCCTTTGCACTGCACATGATATACTGCCAGGCCATTTTCTTACAGTCACTACATTTCCCAAATTTTCTTTTTTTCTCCTCCAATTGCAATTCCTTTGATGGTGTCTCCATTCCAGCGTGTTTGTAAGTCCTTCTTTTCTGTTTTGGCCTTCAGTGGGGATCAATTTTGGCAAGCTTTGCTGCATGTGCCTGCACTTGGTGGCGTATGGCCTGCCTGCATTTTGATGGCTTTGACTTTGGGAAAGATTTTATCTTTTTTTTTTTTATTATTATTTTAAGCATTCATGCCATGTCGCTCATATCTTGCCCCCTAAGTTGTGTCTTCCTCCTTGACTTTTTCCCCTGCTTTTGCAACATCTGTGAGCTTAGTTTTGGCACCTTTTGGTCCTTTGCAATGCAGCTGATTTCCTCACAGCCTATTTTTTGTAGAGACTAAAATTCCCGATCTTCTGCTTTTTTCAATTGCATTTCATTTGAACCTATCTCCTTTCCAGAGTGTTTGTAAGCCATTCTTTTGGGATTCGCAAGATTCCTTTTCCCTTCCCGGAAGGAAATTTCATTTCCTTTCGGGAAGGGAAAAGGAATCTTGCGATTTCAATGGGGACCAATAGAGGAATCTTTGGTGCATGTCCCTGCACTTGATGGCAGGCCATGCCTTTTGATGGCTTTGACTTTGGGAAAGATTTTTTTCTTTTTTTGGTTGTTTTCTGAAGTGTTCATGCCATGTCCCTCATATCTTGCCTCCTAAGTTGTGTCTTCCTCCTTGACTTTTTCCCCTGCTTTTGCAACATCTGTGAGCTTAGTTTTGGCATCTTTTGGTCCTTTGCACTGCACCTACTAAAACCTCAGGCCACTTTCTAAGAGTCATTAAATTTCCCAAATTTTCTTTTTTTCTCCTCCAATTGCAATTCCTTTGATGTTGTCTCCATTCCAGCGTGTTTGTAAGTCCTTATTTTCTGTTTTGGCCTTCAGTGGGGATCAATTTTGGCAAGCTTTGCTGCATGTGCCTGCCCTTGCTTGCGTATGGCCTGCATGCATTTTGATGGCTTTCACTTTGGGAAAGATTTTTTCTTTTTTTTTTTTTTTTTTTTTTTTGTTTTAAGTATTCATGCCATGTCCTTCATATCCTGCCCCCTAAGTTGTGTCTTCCTCCTTGACTTTTTCCCCTGCTTTTGCAACATCTGTGAGCTTAGTTTTGGCAAATTTTCGTCCTTTGCACTGCTCCTGATTAAACCCCGGGCCATTTTCTTAGAGTCACTAAATTTCCCAAATTTTCTTTTTTTCTCCTCCAATTGCAATTCCTTTGATGTTGACACCTTTCCAGCGTGTTCGTAGGTCCTGCTTTTCTGTTTTGACCTTCAGTGGGGATCAATTTTGGCAAGCTTTGCAGCATATTCCTGCCCTTGGTGGCGTATGGCCTGCCTGCATTTTGATGGCTTTGACTTTGGAAAAGATTTTTTCTTTTTTATTTTTTTATTATTTTAAGTATTCATGCCATGTCCCTCATATCTTGCCCCCTAAGTTGTGTCTTCCTCCTTGACTTTTTCCCCTGCTTTTGCAACATCTGTGAGATTAGTTTTGGCACCTTTTGGTCCTTTGCAATGCAGCTGATTTCCTCACAGCCTATTTTTTGAAGAGACTAAAATTCCCGATTTTCTGCTTTTTTCAATTGCATTTCATTTGAACCTATCTCCTTTCCAGAGTGTTTGTAAGCCTTTCTTTTGGGATTCGCAAGATTCCTTTTCCCTTCCCGAAAGGAAATGAAATTTCCTTTCGGGAAGGGAAAAGGAATCTTGCGATTTCAATGGGGACCAATAGAGGAATCTTTGGTGCCTGTCCCTGCACTTGATGGCAGGCCATGCATTTTGATGGCTTTGACTTTGGGAAAGATTTTTTTCTTTTTTTGGTTGTTTTCTGAAGTGTTCATGCCATGTCCTTCATATCTTGCCCCCTAAGTTGTGTCTTCCTCCTTGACTTTTTCCCCTGCTTTTGCAACATCTGTGAGCTTAGTTTTGGCATCTTTGGTCCTTTGCACTGCACATGATATACTGCCAGGCCATTTTCTTAGAGTCACTGAATTTCCAAAATTTTCTTTTTTTCTCCTCCAATTGCAATTCCTTTGATGGTGTCTCCATTCCAGTGTGTTTGTAAGTCCTTCTTTTCTGTTTTGGCCTTCAGTGGGGATCAATTTTGGCAAGCTTTGCTGCATGTGCCTGCACTTGCTGGCGTATGGCCTGCCTGCATTTTGATGGCTTTGAGTTTGGGAAAGATTTTTTCTTTTTTTTTTTTTATTATTTTAAGTATTCATGCCATGTCCCTCATATCTTGCCCCCTAAGTTGTGTCTTCCTCCTTGACTTTTTCCCCTGCTTTTGCAACATCTGTGAGCTTAGTTTTTGCATCTTTTGGTCCTTTGCACTGCACATGATATACTGCAGGGCCATTTTCTTAGAGTCACTACATTTCCCAAATTTTCTTTTTTTCTCCTCCAATTGCAATTCCTTTGATGGTGTCTCCATTCCAGCGTGTTTGTAGGTCCTTCTTTTCTGTTTTGGCCTTCAGTGGGGATCAATTTTGGCAAGCTTTGCTGCTTGTGCCTGCCCTTGGTGGCGTATGGCCTGCCTGGATTTTGATGGCTTTGACTTTGGGAAAGATTTTTTATTTTTTTTTTTTTTATTATTTTAAGTATTCATGCCATGTCGCTCATATCTTGCCCCCAAAGTTGTGTCTTCCTCCTTGACTTTTTCCCCTGCTTTTGCAACATCTGTGAGCTTAGTTTTGGCACCTTTTGGTCCTTTGCAATGCAGCTGATTTCCTCACAGCCTATTTTTTGAAGAGACTAAAATTCCCGATTTTCTGCTTTTTTCAATTGCATTTCATTTGAACCTATCTCCTTTCCAGAGTGTTTGTAAGCCATTCTTTTGGGATTCGCAAGATTCCTTTTCCCTTCCCGGAAGGAAATGAAATTTCCTTTCGGGAAGGGAAAAGGAATCTTGCGATTTCAATGGAGACCAATAGAGGAATCTTTGGTGCATGTCCCTGCACTTGATGGCAGGCCTTGCCTTTTGATGGCTTTGACTTTGAGAAAGATTTTTTTCTTTTTTTGGTTGTTTTCTGAAGTGTTCATGCCATGTCGCTCATATCTTGCCGCCTAAGTTGTGTCTTCCTCCTTGACTTTTTCCCCTGCTTTTGCAAACATGGAGCCCTTTCCCTCACACATGGAGCCTTGCCCCTCTCTGGCTGGAGCCCTGCCACTAACACAAAGAGCCCCGGCCATCACTGCCCTGAGCCCCGCCCCTCACTGACTGGATCCCCACCCCTGAAAGCCTGGAACCCCGGCCTTCACTCATGGGGCCTTCCCCTTCATATTTGAAGCCCCGCCCCTCAAATATGGAGCCCTATCCCTCACTGCATGGAGCCCTACCCATCCCACATGGAGCCCCGCCCATCACTGGCTGGAGCCCTGCCCCACACACATGGAGCCTTTTCCCTCACACATGGAGCCCTGCCCCTCTCTGCCTGCAGCCCTAACCCTAACACATGGAGCCCCGCGTTTGTAGGTCCTTCTTTTCTGTTTTGGCCTTCAGTGGGGATCAATTTTGGCAACTTTGCTGCATGTGTCTGCACTTGCTGGCGTATGGCCTGCCTGCATTTTGATGGCTTTGACTTTGGGAAAGATTTTTTCTTGTTTTTTTTTTTTTTTGTTTAACTGTTCATGCCATGTCCCTCATATCTTGCCCCGTAAGTTGTGTCTTCCTCCTTGACTATTTCCCCTGATTTTGCAACATCTCTTAGCTTAATTTTTGCATCTTTTGGTCCTTCGCACTGCACCTCATTTAATCCCGGGCCATTTTCTTAGAGTAACTAGATTTCCCAAATTTCCTTTTTTTCTCCTCCAATTGCAATTCCTATGATGGAGTCTCCGTTCCAGTGTGTTTGTAGGTCCTTCTTTTCTGTTTTGGCCTTCAGTGGGGATGAATTTTGGCAAGCTTTGCTGCATGTGCCTGGACTTGCTGGTGTATGGCCTGCCTGCATTTTGATGGCTTTGACTTTGGAAAAATTTTTTTTTTTCGTTGTTTTGTGAAGTGTCCATGCCATGTCCCACATATCTTGCCCCCTAAGTTGTGTCTTCCTCCTTGACTTTTTTCCCTGCTTTTGCAATATCTGTGAGATAAGTTTTTGCACCTTTTGGTCCTTTGCAATGCAGCTGATTTCCTCACAGCCTATTTTTTGAAGACATTAAAATTACTGATTTTCTGCTTTTTTCAATTGCATTTCATTTGAACTTATCTCCTTTCCAGAGTGTTTGCAAGCCTTTCTTTTGGGATTCATAAGATTCCTTTTCCCTTACCGAAAGGAAATTTCATTTCCTTTTGGGAAGGGAAAAGAAATCTTGTGATTTCAATGGGGACGAATCGAAGAATCATTGGTGCATTTCCCTGCCCTTGATGGCATGCCATGCCTTTTGGTGGCTTTGACTTGGGGAGGGATTTTTTTCATTTTTTGGTTGATTTCTGAAGTGTCCATGCCATGTCCTCATATCTTGCCACCTAAGTTGTGTCTTCCTCCTTGACTTTTTCCCCTGCTTTTGCAACATCTGTGAGCTTAGTTTTTGCATCTTTTGGTCCTTCGCACTGCACCTGATATTATCCCGGGCCATTTTCTTACAGTCACTAAATTTCCCAAATTTTCTTTTTTTCTCCTCCAATTACAATTCCTTTGATGGTGTCTCCGCTCCAGCCTGTTTGTAGGCCCTTATTTTCTGTTTTTGCCTTCAGTGGGGATCAGATTTGGCAAGCTTTGCTGCATGTGCCTGCCCTTGGTGGCGTATGGCCTGCCTGCATTTTGAAGGCTTTGGCTTTGGGAACGATTTTTTCTTGTTTTTCTTTTTTCTTGTTTGAAATATTCATGCCATGTCCCTCATATCTTGCCCCCTAAGTTGTGTTTTCCTCCTTGACTTTTCCCGCAGCTTTTGAAATATCTGTGAGCTTTGTTTTGGCATCATTTAGTCCTTCGCACTGCACCTGACATAATCCCGGGCCATTTTCTTACAGTCACTAAATTTACCAAATTTACATTTTTACTTTTCCTAATGCAATATTTCCCATGCTGTCTCCATCCACCGCCCCTCACTGCCTGAAGCCCTGCCCCTCACACAGGGAGCCCCAGCCATGACTGCCTAGTGCCCCGCCCCGCACTGACTGGATCCCCACCCCTGAAAGCCTGGAACCCCGCGCCTCACTCATGGGGCCTTGCCCTTCATAATTGGAGCCCCGCCCCTCAAATATGGAGCCTTGCCCCTGACTGCATGGAGCCCTGCCCATCCCTCATGGATCCCCGCCCATCACTGGCTGGAGCCCTGCCCCACAAACATGGAGCCCTTTCCCTCACACATGGAGCCTTGCCCCTCTCTGGCTGGAGCCCTGCCACTAACACAAAGAGCCCCGGCCATCACTGCCCTGAGCCCCGCCCCTCACTGACTGGATCCCCACCCCTGAAAGCCTGGAACCCCGGCCTTCACTCATGGGGCCTTGCCCTTCATATTTGAAGCCCCGCCCCTCAACTATGGAGCCCTATCCCTCACTGCATGGAGCCCTGCCCATCCCACATGGAGCCCCACCCATCACTGGCTGGAGCCCTGCCCCACACACATGGAGCCTTTTCCCTCACACATGGAGCCCTGCCCCTCTCTGGCTGCAGCCCTAACCCTAACACATGGAGCCTCGGCCATCACTGCCTAGAGCCCCACCCCTCACTGACTGGATCCCCACCCCTCACAGCCCGGAACCCCGCCCCTCACGCATGGAACCCCTTCCCTCACTCATGGAGCCCTGCCCATCCCACATGGAGCCCCGCCCATCACTGGCTGGAGCCCTGCCCCACACACATGCAGCCGCTTCCGGCACACATAGAGCACCGCCCCTCACTGCCTGAAGCCCTGCCCCTCACACATGGAGCCCCGCCTTTGTAGGTCCTTCTTTTCGGTTTTGGCCTTCAGTGGGGATCAATTTTGGCAAGCTTTGCTGCATGTGTCTGCACTTGCTGGCGTATGGCCTGCCTGCATTTTGATGGCTTTGACTTTGGGAAAGATTTTTTCTTGTTGTTTTTTTTTTTTGTTTAACTGTTCATGCCATGTCCCTCATATCTTGCCCCCTAAGTTGTGTCTTCTTCCTTGACTTTTTCCCCTGATTTTGCAACATCTCTTAGCTTAATTTTTGCATCTTTTGGTCCTTCGCACTGCACCTCATATAATCCCGGGCCATTTTCTTAGAGTAACTAGATTTCCCAAATTTCCTTTTTTTCTCCTCCAATTGCAATTCCTTTGATGGAGTCTCCGTTCCAGTGTGTTTGTAGGTCCTTCTTTTCTGTTTGGGCCTTCAGTGGGGATGAATTTTGGCAAGCTTTGCTGCATGTGCCTGCACTTGCTGGTGTATGGCCTGCCTGCATTTTGATGGCTTTGACTTTGGAAAAATTTTTTTTTTTTCGTTGTTTTGTGAAGTGTCCATGCCATGTCCCTCATATCTTGCCCCCTATGTTGTGTCTTCCTCCTTGACTTTTTCCCATGCTTTTGCAACATCTGTGAGCTTTGTTTTTGCATCTTTTGGTCCTTCGCACTGCACCTGATATTATCCCGGGCCATTTTCTTACAGTCACTAAATTTCCCAAATTTTCTTTTTTTCTCCTCCAATTACAATTCCTTTGATGGTGTCTCCGCTCCAGCCTGTTTGTAGGCCCTTATTTTCTGTTTTGGCCTTCAGTGGGGATCAGATTTGGCAAGCTTTGCTGCATGTGCCTGGACTTGCTGGCGTATGGCCTGCCTGCATTTTGAAGGCTTTGACTTTGGGAACGATTTTTTCTTGTTTTTCTTTTTTCTTGTTTGAAATATTCATGCCATGTCCCTCATATCTTGTCCCCTAAGTTGTGTTTTCCTCCTTGACTTTTTCCGCTGCTTTTGAAATATCTGTGAGCTTTGTTTTGGCATCATTTAGTCCTTCGCACTGCACCTGACATAATCCCGGGCCATTTTCTTACAGTCACTAAATTTACCAAATTTACATTTTTACTTTTCCTAATGCAATATTTCCCATGCTGTCTCCATCCACCGCCCCTCACTGCCTGAAGCCCTGCCCCTCACACAGGGAGCCCCAGCCATGACTGCCTAGTGCCCCGCCCCGCACTGACTGGATCCCCACCCCTGAAAGCCTGGAACCCCGCGCCTCACTCATGGGGCCTTGCCCTTCATAATTGGAGCCCCGCCCCTCAAATATGGAGCCTTGCCCCTGACTGCATGGAGCCCTGCCCATCCCTCATGGATCCCCGCCCATCACTGGCTGGAGCCCTGCCCCACAAACATGGAGCCCTTTCCCTCACACATGGAGCCTTGCCCCTCTCTGGCTGGAGCCCTGCCACTAACACAAAGAGCCCCGGCCATCACTGCCCTCAGCCCCGCCCCTCACTGACTGGATCCCCACCCCTGAAAGCCTGGAACCCCGGCCTTCACTCATGGGGCCTTCCCCTTCATATTTGAAGCCCCGCCCCTCAAATATGGAGCCCTATCCCTCACTGCATGGAGCCCTGCCCATCCCACATGGAGCCCCGCCCATCACTGGCTGGAGCCCTGCCCCACACACATGGAGCCGCTTCCCTCACACATGGAGCCCTGCCCCTCTCTGGCTGCAGCCCTAACCCTAACACATGGAGCCTCGGCAATCACTGCCTAGAGCCCCACCCCTCACTGATTGGATCCCCACCCCTCACAGCCCGGAACCCCGCCCCTCACGCATGGAACCCCTTCCCTCACTCATGGAGCCCTGCCCATCCCACATGGAGCCCCGCCCATCACTGGCTGGAGCCCTGCCCCACACACATGGAGCCCCGCGTTTGTAGGTCCTTCTTTTCGGTTTTGGCCTTCAGTGGGGATCAATTTTGGCAAGCTTTGCTGCATGTGTCTGCACTTGCTGGCGTATGGCCTGCCTGCATTTTGATGGCTTTGACTTTGGGAAAGATTTTTTCTTGTTGTTTTTTTTTTTGTTTAACTGTTCATGCCATGTCCCTCATATCTTGCCCCCTAAGTTGTGTCTTCCTCCTTGACTATTTCCCCTGATTTTGCAACATCTCTTAGCTTAATTTTTGCATCTTTTGGTCCTTCGCACTGCACCTCAAATAATCCCGGGCCATTTTCTTAGAGTAACTAGATTTCCCAAATTTCCTTTTTTTCTCCTCCAATTGCAATTCCTTTGATGGAGTCTCCGTTCCAGTGTGTTTGTAGGTCCTTCTTTTCTGTTTGGGCCTTCAGTGGGGATCAATTTTGGCAAGCTTTGCTGCATGTGCCTGGACTTGCTGGTGTGTGGCCTGCCTGCATTTTGATGGCTTTGACTTTGGAAAAATTTTTTTTTTTTCGTTGTTTTGTGAAGTGTCCATGCCATGTCCCTCATATCTTGCCACCTAAGTTGTGTCTTCCTCCTTGACTTTTTCCCCTGCTTTTGCAACATCTGTGAGCCTATTTTTTGCATGTTTTGGTCCTTTGCAATGCAGCTGATTTCCTCACAGCCTATTTTTTGAAGACATTAAAATTACTGATTTTCTGCTTTATTCAATTGCATTTCATTTGAACTTATCTCCTTTTCAGAGTGTTTGCAAGCCTTTCTTTTGGGATTCAGAAGATTCCTTTTCCCTTCCCAAAAGGAAATTTCATTTCCTTTCGGGAAGGGAAAAGAAATCTTGTGATTTCAATGGGGACGAATCGAAGAATCATTGGTGCATTTCCCTGCCCTTGATGGCATGCCATGCCTTTTGGTGGCTTTGACTTGGGGAAAGCTTTTTTTTCATTTTTTGGTTGATTTCTGATGTGTCCATGCCATGTCCTCATATCTTGCCCCCTAAGTTGTGTCTTCCTCCTTGACTTTTTCCCCTGCTTTTGCAACATCTGTGAGCTTAGTTTTTGCATCTTTTGGTCCTTCGCACTGCACCTGATATTATCCCGGGCCATTTTCTTACAGTCACTAAATTTCCCAAATTTTCTTTTTTTCTCCTCCAATTACAATTCCTTTGATGGTGTCTCCGCTCCAGCCTGTTTGTAGGCCCTTATTTTCTGTTTTGGCCTTCAGTGGGGATCAGATTTGGCAAGCTTTGCTGCATGTGCCTGCACTTGCTGGCGTATGGCCTGCCTGCATTTTGAAGGCTTTGACTTTGGGAACGATTTTTTCTTGTTTTTCTTTTTTCTTGTTTGAAATATTCTAGCCATGTCCCTCATATCTTGCCCCCTAAGTTGTGTTTTCCTCCTTGACTTTTTCCGCTGCTTTTGAAATATCTGTGAGCTTTGTTTTGGCATCATTTAGTCCTTCGCACTGCACCTGACATAATCCCGGGCCATTTTCTTACAGTCACTAAATTTACCAAATTTACATTTTTACTTTTCCTAATGCAATATTTCCAATGCTGTCTCCATCCACCGCCCCTCACTGCCTGAAGCCCTGCCCCTCACACAGGGAGCCCCAGCCATGACTGCCTAGTGCCCCGCCCCGCACTGACTGGATCTCCACCCCTGAAAGCCTGGAACCCCGCTCCTCACTCATGGGGCCTTGCCCTTCATAATTGGAGCCCCGCCCCTCAAATATGGAGCCTTGCCCCTGACTGCATGGAGCCCTGCCCATCCCTCATGGATCCCCGCCCATCACTGGCTGGAGCCCTGCCCCACAAACATGGAGCCCTTTCCCTCACACATGGAGCCTTGCCCCTCTCTGGCTGGAGCCCTGCCACTAACACAAAGAGCCCCGGCCATCACTGCCCTGAGCCCTGCCCCTCACTGACTGGATCCCCACCCCTGAAAGCCTGGAACCCCAGCCTTCACTCATGGGGCCTTGCCCTTCATATTTGAAGCCCCGCCCCTCAAATATGGAGCCCTATCCCTCACTGCATGGAGCCCTGCCCATCCCACATGGAGCCCCGCCCATCACTGGCTGGAGCCCTGCCCCACACACATGGAGCCTTTTCCCTCACACATGGAGCCCTGCCCCTCTCTGGCTGCAGCCCTAACCCTAACACATGGAGCCTCGGCAATCACTGCCTAGAGCCCCACCCCTCACTGACTGGATCCCCACCCCTCACAGCCCGGAACCCCGCCCCTCACGCATGGAACCCCTTCCCTCACTCATGGAGCCCTGCCCATCCCACATGGAGCCCCGCCCATCACTGGCTGGAGCCCTGCCCCACACACATGGAGCCGCTTCCGTCACACATAGAGCACCGCCCCTCACTGCCTGAAGCCCTGCCCCTCACACATGGAGCCCCGCATTTGTAGGTCCTTCTTTTCGGTTTTGGCCTTCAGTGGGGATCAATTTTGGCAAGCTTTGCTGCATGTGTCTGCACTTGCTGGCGTATGGCCTGCCTGCATTTTGATGGCTTTGACTTTGGGAAAGATTTTTTCTTGTTTTTTTTGTTTTGTTTAACTGTTCATGCCATGTCCCTCATATCTTGCCCCGTAAGTTGTGTCTTCCTCCTTGACTTTTTCCCCTGATTTTGCAACATCTCTTAGCTTAATTTTTGCATCTTTTGGTCCTTCGCACTGCACCTCATATAATCCCGGGCCATTTTCTTAGAGTAACTAGATTTCCCAAATTTCCTTTTTTTCTCCTCCAATTGCAATTCCTTTGATGGAGTCTCCGTTCCAGTGTGTTTGTAGGTCCTTCTTTTCTGTTTTGGCCTTCAGTGGGGATGAATTTTGGCAAGCTTTGCGGCATGTGCCTGGACTTGCTGGTGTATGGCCTGCCTGCATTTTGATGGCTTTGACTTTGGAAAAATTTTTTTTTTCGTTGTTTTCTGAAGTGTCCATGCCATGTCCCTCATATCTTGCCCCCTAAGTTGTGTCTTCCTCTTTGACTTTTTCCCCTGCTTTTGCAACATCTGTGAGCCTATTTTTTGCATGGTTTTGTCCTTTGCAATGCAGCTGATTTCCTCACAGCCTATTTTTTGAAGACATTATAATTACTGATTTTCTGCTTTTTTCAATTGCATTTCATTTGAACTTATCTCCTTTCCAGAGTGTTTGCAAGCCTTCCTTTTGGGATTCACAAGATTCCTTTTCCCTTCCCGAAAGGAAATTTCATTTCCTTTCGGGAAGGGAAAAGAAATCTTGTGATTTCAATGGGGACGAATCGAGGAATCATTGGTGCATTTCCCTGCCCTTGATGGCATGCCATGCCTTTTGGTGGCTTTGACTTGGGGAAAGATTTTTTTCATTTTTTGGTTGATTTCTGAAGTGTCCATGCCATGTCCTCATATCTTGCCACCTAAGTTGTGTCTTCCTCCTTGACTTTTTCCCCTGCTTTTGCAACATCTGTGAGCTTAGTTTTTGCATCTTTTAGTCCTTCGCACTGCACCTGATATTATCCCGGGCCATTTTCTTACGGTCACTAAATTTCCCAAATTTTCTTTTTTTCTCCTCCAATTACAATTCCTTTGATGTTGTCTCCGCTCCAGCCTGTTTGTAGGCCCTTATTTTCTGTTTTGGCCTTCAGTGGGGATCAGATTTGGCAAGCTTTGCTGCATGTGCCTGCACTTGCTGGCGTATGGCCTGCCTGCATTTTGAAGGCTTTGACTTTGGGAACGATTTTTTCTTGTTTTTCTTTTTTCTTGTTTTAAATATTCATGCCATGTCCCTCATATCTTGCCCACTAAGTTGTGTTTTCCTCCTTGACTTTTTCCGCTGCTTTTGAAATATCTGTGAGCTTTGTTTTGGCATCATTTAGTCCTTCGCACTGCACCTGACATAATCCCGGGCCATTTTCTTACAGTCACTAAATTTACCAAATTTACATTTTTACTTTTCCTAATGCAATATTTCCCATGCTGTCTCCATCCACTGCCCCTCACTTCCTGAAGCCCTGCCCCTCACACAGGGAGCCCCAGCCAGGACTGCCTAGCGCCCCGCCCCGCACTGACTGGATCCCCACCCCTGAAAGCCTGGAACCCCGCGCCTCACTCATGGGGCCTTGCCCTTCATAATTGGAGCCCCGCCCCTCAAATATGGAGCCTTGCCCCTGACTGCATGGAGCCCTGCCCATCCCTCATGGATCCCCGCCCATCACTGGCTGGAGCCCTGCCCCACAAACATGGAGCCCTTTCCCTCACACATGGAGCCTTGCCCCTCTCTGGCTGGAGCCCTGCCACTAACACAAAGAGCCCCGGCCATCACTGCCCTGAGCCCCGCCCCTCACTGACTGGATCCCCACCCCTGAAAGCCTGGAACCCCGGCCTTCACTCATGGGGCCTTGCCCTTCATATTTGAAGCCCCGCCCCTCAACTATGGAGCCCTATCCCTCACTGCATGGAGCCCTGCCCATCCCACATGGAGCCCCGCCCATCACTGGCTGGAGCCCTGCCCCACACACATGGAGCCTTTTCCCTCACACATGGAGCCCTGCCCCTCTCTGGCTGCAGCCCTAACCCTAACACATGGAGCCTCGGCCATCACTGCCTAGAGCCCCACCCCTCACTGACTGGATCCCCACCCCTCACAGCCCGGAACCCCGCCCCTCACGCATGGAACCCCTTCCCTCACTCATGGAGCCCTGCCCATCCCACATGGAGCCCCGCCCATCACTGGCTGGAGCCCTGCCCCACACACATGGAGCCGCTTCCGTCACACATAGAGCACCGCCCCTCACTGCCTGAAGCCATGCCCCTCACACATGGAGCCCCGCGTTTGTAGGTCCTTCTTTTCGGTTTTGGCCTTCAGTGGGGATCAATTTTGGCAAGCTTTGCTGCATGTGTCTGCACTTGCTGGCGTATGGCCTGCCTGCATTTTGATGGCTTTGACTTTGGGAAAGATTTTTTCTTGTTTTTTTTGTTTTGTTTAACTGTTCATGCCATGTCCCTCATATCTTGCCCCGTAAGTTGTGTCTTCCTCCTTGACTTTTTCCCCTGATTTTGCAACATCTCTTAGCTTAATTTTTGCATCTTTTGGTCCTTCGCACTGCACCTCATATAATCCCGGGCCATTTTCTTAGAGTAACTAGATTTCCCAAATTTCCTTTTTTTCTCCTCCAATTGCAATTCCTTTGATGGAGTCTCCGTTCCAGTGTGTTTGTAGGTCCTTCTTTTTTGTTTTGGCCTTCAGTGGGGATGAATTTTGGCAAGCTTTGCTGCATGTGCCTGGACTTGCTGGTGTATGGCCTGCCTGCATTTTGATGGCTTTGACTTTGGAAAATTTTTTTTTTTCGTTGTTTTCTGAAGTGTCCATGCCATGTCCCTCATATCTTGCCCCCTAAGTTGTGTCTTCCTCTTTGACTTTTTCCCCTGCTTTTGCAACATCTGTGAGCCTATTTTTTGCATGGTTTTGTCCTTTGCAATGCAGCTGATTTCCTCACAGCCTATTTTTTGAAGACATTATAATTACTGATTTTCTGCATTTTTCAATTGCATTTCATTTGAACTTATCTCCTTTCCAGAGTGTTTGCAAGCCTTCCTTTTGGGATTCACAAGATTCCTTTTCCCTTCCCGAAAGGAAATTTCATTTCCTTTCGGGAAGGGAAAAGAAATCTTGTGATTTCAATGGGGACGAATTGAAGAATCATTGGTGCATTTCCCTGCCCTTGATGGCATGCCATGCCTTTTGGAGGCTTTGACTTGGGGAAAGATTTTTTTCATTTTTTGGTTGATTTCTGAAGTGTCCATGCCATGTCCTCATATCTTGCCCCCTAAGTTGTGTCTTCCTCCTTGACTTTTTCCCTGCTTTTGCAACATCTGTGAGCTTAGTTTTGGCATCTTTTGGTCCTTTGCACTGCACCTGATAAAACACCAGGCCACTTTCTAAGAGTCACCAAATTTCCCAAATTTTCTTTTTTTCTCCTCCAATTACAATTCCTTTGATGGTGTCTCCGCTCCAGCCTGTTTGTAGGCCCTTATTTTCTGTTTTGGCCTTCAGTGGGGATCAGATTTGGCAAGCTTTGCTGCATGTGCCTGCACTTGCTGGCGTATGGCCTGCCTGCATTTTGAAGGCTTTGACTTTGGGAACGATTTTTTCTTGTTTTTCTTTTTTCTTGTTTGAAATATTCATGCCATGTCCCTCATATCTTGCCCCCTAAGTTGTGTTTTCCTCCTTGACTTTTTCCGCTGCTTTTGAAATATCTGTGAGCTTTGTTTTGGCATCATTTAGTCCTTCGCACTGCACCTGACATAATCCCGGGCCATTTTCTTACAGTCACTAAATTTACCAAATTTACATTTTTACTTTTCCTAATGCAATATTTCCCATGCTGTCTCCATCCACCGCCCCTCACTGCCTGAAGCCCTGCCCCTCACACAGGGAGCCCCAGCCATGACTGCCTAGTGCCCCGCCCCGCACTGAATGGATCCCCACCCCTGAAAGCCTGGAACCCCGGCCTTCACTCATGGGGCCTTGCCCTTCATATTTGAAGCCCCGCCCCTCAAATATGGAGCCCTATCCCTCACTGCATGGAGCCCTGCCCATCCCACATCGAGCCCCGCCCATCACTGGCTGGAGCCCTGCCCCACACACATGGAGCCTTTTCCCTCACACATGGAGCCCTGCCCCTCTCTGGCTGCAGCCCTAACCCTAACACATGGAGCCTCGGCAATCACTGCCTAGAGCCCCACCCCTCACTGACTGGATCCCCACCCCTCACAGCCCGGAACCCCGCCCCTCACGCATGGAACCCCTTCCCTCACTCATGGAGCCCTGCCCATCCCACATGGAGCCCCGCCCATCACTGGCTGGAGCCCTGCCCCACACACATGGAGCCGCTTCCGTCACACATAGAGCACCGCCCCTCACTGCCTGAAGCCCTGCCCCTCACACATGGAGCCCCGCGTTGGTAGGTCCTTCTTTTCAGTTTTGGCCTTCAGTGGGGATCAATTTTGGCAAGCTTTGCTGCATGTGTCTGCACTTGCTGGCGTATGGCCTGCCTTCATTTTGATGGCTTTGACTTTGGGAAAGATTTTTTCTTGTTTTTTTTTTTTTCTTTAACTGTTCATGCCATGTCCCTCATATCTTGCCCCGTAAGTTGTGTCTTCCTCCTTGACTATTTCCCCTGATTTTGCAACATCTCTTAGCTTAATTTTTGCATCTTTTGGTCCTTCGCACTGCACCTCATATAATCCCGGGCCATTTTCTTAGAGTAACTAGATTTCCCAAATTTCCTTTTTTTCTCCTCCAATTGCAATTCATTTGATGGAGTCTCCGTTCCAGTGCGTTTGTAGGTCCTTCTTTTCTGTTTGGGCCTTCAGTGGGGATGAATTTTGGCAAGCTTTGCTGCATGTGCCTGGACTTGCTGGTGTACGGCCTGCCTGCATTTTGATGGCTTTGACTTTGGAAAATTTTTTTTTTTCGTTGCTTTGTGAAGTGTCCATGCCATGTCACTCATATCTTGCCCCCTAAGTTGTGTCTTCCTCCTCGACTTTTTCCCCTGCTTTTGCAACATATGTGAGCCTATTTTTTGCATGTTTTGTTCCTTTGCAATGCAGCTGATTTCCTCACAGCCTATTTTTTGAAGACATTAAAATTACTGATTTTCTGCTTTTTTCAATTGCATTTCATTTGAACTTATCTCCTTTCCAGAGTGTTTGCAAGCCTTTCTTTTGGGATTCACAAGATTCCTTTTCCCTTCCCGAAAGGAAATTTCATTTCCTTTCGGGAAGGGAAAAGAAATATTGTGATTTCAATGGGGACGAATCGAAGAATCATTGGTGCATTTCCCTGCCCTTGATGGCATGCCATGCCTTTTGGTGGCTTTGACTTGGGGAAAGATTGTTTTCATTTTTTGGTTGATTTCTGAAGTGTCCATGCCATGTCCTCATATCTTGCCACCTAAGTTGTGTCTTCCTCCTTGACTTTTTCCGCTGCTTTTGAAATATCTGTGAGCTTTGTTTTGGCATCATTTAGTCCTTCGCACTGCACCTGACATAATCCCGGGCCATTTTCTTACAGTCACTAAATTTACCAAATTTACATTTTTACTTTTCCTAATGCAATATTTCCGATGCTGTCTCCATCCACCGCCCCTCACTGCCTGAAGCCCTGCCCCTCACACAGGGAGCCCCAGCCATGACTGCCTTGCGCCCCGCCCCGCACTGACTGGATCCCCACCCCTGAAAGCCTGGAACCCCGCGCCTCACTCATGGGGCCTTGCCCTTCATAATTGGAGCCCCGCCCCTCAAATATGGAGCCTTGCCCCTGACTGCATGGAGCCCTGCCCATCCCTCATGGATCCCCGCCCATCACTGGCTGGAGCCCTGCCCCACAAACATGGAGCCCTTTCCCTCACACATGGAGCCTTGCCCCTCTCTGGCTGGAGCCCTGCCACTAACACAAAGAGCCCCGGCCATCACTGCCCTGAGCCCCACCCCTCACTGACTGGATCCCCACCCCTGAAAGCCTGGAACCCCGGCCTTCACTCATGGGGCCTTCCCCTTCATATTTGAAGCCCCGCCCCTCAAATATGGAGCCCTATCCCTCACTGCATGGAGCCCTGCCCATCCCACATGGAGCCCCGCCCATCACTGGCTGGAGCCCTGCCCCACACACATGGAGCCTTTTCCCTCACACATGGAGCCCTGCCCCTCTCTGGCTGCAGCCCTAACCCTAACACATGGAGCCTCGGCAATCACTGCCTAGAGCCCCACCCCTCACAGCCCGGAACCCCGCCCCTCACGCATGGAACCCCTTCCCTCACTCATGGAGCCCTGCCCATCCCACATGGAGCCCCGCCCATCACTGGCTGGAGCCCTGCCCCACACACATGGAGCCGCTTCCGTCACACATAGAGCACCGCCCCTCACTGCCTGAAGCCATGCCCCTCACACATGGAGCCCCGCGTTTGTAGGTCCTTCTTTTCAGTTTTGGCCTTCAGTGGGGATCAATTTTGGCAAGCTTTGCTGCATGTGTCTGCACTTGCTGGCGTATGGCCTGCCTTCATTTTGATGGCTTTGACTTTGGGAAAGATTTTTTCTTGTTTTTTTTTTTTTGTTTAACTGTTCATGCCATGTCCCTCATATCTTGCCCCGTAAGTTGTGTCTTCCTCCTTGACTATTTCCCCTGATTTTGCAACATCTCTTAGCTTAATTTTTGCATCTTTTGGTCCTTCGCACTGCACCTCATATAATCCCGGGCCATTTTCTTAGAGTAACTAGATTTCCCAAATTTCCTTTTTTTCTCCTCCAATTGCAATTCATTTGATGGAGTCTCCGTTCCAGTGCGTTTGTAGGTCCTTCTTTTCTGTTTGGGCCTTCAGTGGGGATGAATTTTGGCAAGCTTTGCTGCATGTGCCTGGACTTGCTGGTGTACGGCCTGCCTGCATTTTGATGGCTTTGACTTTGGAAAATTTTTTTTTTTTCGTTGCTTTGTGAAGTGTCCATGCCATGTCACTCATATCTTGCCCCCTAAGTTGTGACTTCCTCCTCGACTTTTTCCCCTGCTTTTGCAACATCTGTGAGCCTATTTTTTGCATGTTTTGGTCCTTTGCAATGCAGCTGATATTCTCACAGCCTATTTTTTGAAGACATTAAAATTACTGATTTTCTGCTTTTTTCAATTGCATTTCATTTGAACTTGTCTCCTTTCCAGAGTGTTTGCAAGCCTTTCTTTTGGGATTCACAAGATTCCTTTTCCCTTCCCAAAAGGAAATTTCATTTCCTTTCAGGAAGGGAAAAGAAATCTTGTGATTTCAATGGGGACGAATCGAAGAATCATTGGTGCATTTCCCTGCCCTTGATGGCATGCCATGCCTTTTGGTGGCTTTGACTTGGGGAAAGATTGTTTTCATTTTTTGGTTGATTTCTGAAGTGTCCATGCCATGTCCTCATATCTTGCCACCTAAGTTGTGTCTTCCTCCTTGACTATTTCCCCTGCTTTTGCAACATCTGTGAGCTTAGTTTTTGCATCTTTTGGTCCTTCGCACTGCACCTGATATTATCCCGGGCCATTTTCTTACAGTCACTAAATTTCCCAAATTTTCTTTTTTTCTCCTCCAATTACAATTCCTTTGATGGTGTCTCCGCTCCAGCCTGTTTGTAGGCCCTTATTTTTCTCTTTTGGCCTTCAGTGGGGATCAGATTTGGCAAGCTTTGCTGCATGTGCCTGCACTTGCTGGCGTATGGCCTGCCTGCATTTTGAAGGCTTTGACTTTGGGAACGATTTTTTCTTGTTTTTCTTTTTTCTTGTTTGAAATATTCATGCCATGTCCCTCATATCTTGCCCCCTAAGTTGTGTTTTCCTCCTTGACTTTTTCCGCTGCTTTTGAAATATCTGTGAGCTTTGTTTTGGCATCATTTAGTCCTTCGCACTGCACCTGACATAATCCCGGGCCATTTTCTTACAGTCACTAAATTTACCAAATTTACATTTTTACTTTTCCTAATGCAATATTTCCCATGCTGTCTCCATCCACCGCCCCTCACTGCCTGAAGCCCTGCCCCTCACACAGGGAGCCCCAGCCATGACTGCCTAGTGCCCCGCCCCGCACTGACTGGATCCCCACCCCTGAAAGCCTGGAACCCCGCGCCTCACTCATGGGGCCTTGCCCTTCATAATTGGAGCCCCGCCCCTCAAATATGGAGCCTTGCCCCTGACTGCATGGAGCCCTGCCCATCCCTCATGGATCCCCGCCCATCACTGGCTGGAGCCCTGCCCCACAAACATGGAGCCCTTTCCCTCACACATGGAGCCTTGCCCCTCTCTGGCTGGAGCCCTGCCACTAACACAAAGAGCCCCGGCCATCACTGCCCTCAGCCCCGCCCCTCACTGACTGGATCCCCACCCCTGAAAGCCTGGAACCCCGGCCTTCACTCATGGGGCCTTCCCCTTCATATTTGAAGCCCCGCCCCTCAAATATGGAGCCCTATCCCTCACTGCATGGAGCCCTGCCCATCCCACATGGAGCCCCGCCCATCACTGGCTGGAGCCCTGCCCCACACACATGGAGCCGCTTCCCTCACACATGGAGCCCTGCCCCTCTCTGGCTGCAGCCCTAACCCTAACACATGGAGCCTCGGCAATCACTGCCTAGAGCCCCACCCCTCACTGATTGGATCCCCACCCCTCACAGCCCGGAACCCCGCCCCTCACGCATGGAACCCCTTCCCTCACTCATGGAGCCCTGCCCATCCCACATGGAGCCCCGCCCATCACTGGCTGGAGCCCTGCCCCACACACATGGAGCCCCGCGTTTGTAGGTCCTTCTTTTCGGTTTTGGCCTTCAGTGGGGATCAATTTTGGCAAGCTTTGCTGCATGTGTCTGCACTTGCTGGCGTATGGCCTGCCTGCATTTTGATGGCTTTGACTTTGGGAAAGATTTTTTCTTGTTGTTTTTTTTTTTGTTTAACTGTTCCTGCCATGTCCCTCATATCTTGCCCCCTAAGTTGTGTCTTCCTCCTTGACTATTTCCCCTGATTTTGCAACATCTCTTAGCTTAATTTTTGCATCTTTTGGTCCTTCGCACTGCACCTCAAATAATCCCGGGCCATTTTCTTAGAGTAACTAGATTTCCCAAATTTCCTTTTTTTCTCCTCCAATTGCAATTCCTTTGATGGAGTCTCCGTTCCAGTGTGTTTGTAGGTCCTTCTTTTCTGTTTGGGCCTTCAGTGGGGATCAATTTTGGCAAGCTTTGCTGCATGTGCCTGGACTTGCTGGTGTGTGGCCTGCCTGCATTTTGATGGCTTTGACTTTGGAAAAATTTTTTTTTTTTCGTTGTTTTGTGAAGTGTCCATGCCATGTCCCTCATATCTTGCCACCTAAGTTGTGTCTTCCTCCTTGACTTTTTCCCCTGCTTTTGCAACATCTGTGAGCCTATTTTTTGCATGTTTTGGTCCTTTGCAATGCAGCTGATTTCCTCACAGCCTATTTTTTGAAGACATTAAAATTACTGATTTTCTGCTTTATTCAATTGCATTTCATTTGAACTTATCTCCTTTTCAGAGTGTTTGCAAGCCTTTCTTTTGGGATTCAGAAGATTCCTTTTCCCTTCCCAAAAGGAAATTTCATTTCCTTTCGGGAAGGGAAAAGAAATCTTGTGATTTCAATGGGGACGAATCGAAGAATCATTGGTGCATTTCCCTGCCCTTGATGGCATGCCATGCCTTTTGGTGGCTTTGACTTGGGGAAAGCTTTTTTTTCATTTTTTGGTTGATTTCTGAAGTGTCCATGCCATGTCCTCATATCTTGCCCCCTAAGTTGTGTCTTCCTCCTTGACTTTTTCCCCTGCTTTTGCAACATCTGTGAGCTTAGTTTTTGCATCTTTTGGTCCTTCGCACTGCACCTGATATTATCCCGGGCCATTTTCTTACAGTCACTAAATTTCCCAAATTTTCTTTTTTTCTCCTCCAATTACAATTCCTTTGATGGTGTCTCCGCTCCAGCCTGTTTGTAGGCCCTTATTTTCTGTTTTGGCCTTCAGTGGGGATCAGATTTGGCAAGCTTTGCTGCATGTGCCTGCACTTGCTGGCGTATGGCCTGCCTGCATTTTGAAGGCTTTGACTTTGGGAACGATTTTTTCTTGTTTTTCTTTTTTCTTGTTTGAAATATTCTAGCCATGTCCCTCATATCTTGCCCCCTAAGTTGTGTTTTCCTCCTTGACTTTTTCCGCTGCTTTTGAAATATCTGTGAGCTTTGTTTTGGCATCATTTAGTCCTTCGCACTGCACCTGACATAATCCCGGGCCATTTTCTTACAGTCACTAAATTTACCAAATTTACATTTTTACTTTTCCTAATGCAATATTTCCAATGCTGTCTCCATCCACCGCCCCTCACTGCCTGAAGCCCTGCCCCTCACACAGGGAGCCCCAGCCATGACTGCCTAGTGCCCCGCCCCGCACTGACTGGATCTCCACCCCTGAAAGCCTGGAACCCCGCTCCTCACTCATGGGGCCTTGCCCTTCATAATTGGAGCCCCGCCCCTCAAATATGGAGCCTTGCCCCTGACTGCATGGAGCCCTGCCCATCCCTCATGGATCCCCGCCCATCACTGGCTGGAGCCCTGCCCCACAAACATGGAGCCCTTTCCCTCACACATGGAGCCTTGCCCCTCTCTGGCTGGAGCCCTGCCACTAACACAAAGAGCCCCGGCCATCACTGCCCTGAGCCCTGCCCCTCACTGACTGGATCCCCACCCCTGAAAGCCTGGAACCCCGGCCTTCACTCATGGGGCCTTGCCCTTCATATTTGAAGCCCCGCCCCTCAAATATGGAGCCCTATCCCTCACTGCATGGAGCCCTGCCCATCCCACATGGAGCCCCGCCCATCACTGGCTGGAGCCCTGCCCCACACACATGGAGCCTTTTCCCTCACACATGGAGCCCTGCCCCTCTCTGGCTGCAGCCCTAACCCTAACACATGGAGCCTCGGCAATCACTGCCTAGAGCCCCACCCCTCACTGACTGGATCCCCACCCCTCACAGCCCGGAACCCCGCCCCTCACGCATGGAACCCCTTCCCTCACTCATGGAGCCCTGCCCATCCCACATGGAGCCCCGCCCATCACTGGCTGGAGCCCTGCCCCACACACATGGAGCCGCTTCCGTCACACATAGAGCACCGCCCCTCACTGCCTGAAGCCCTGCCCCTCACACATGGAGCCCCGCATTTGTAGGTCCTTCTTTTCGGTTTTGGCCTTCAGTGGGGATCAATTTTGGCAAGCTTTGCTGCATGTGTCTGCACTTGCTGGCGTATGGCCTGCCTGCATTTTGATGGCTTTGACTTTGGGAAAGATTTTTTCTTGTTTTTTTTGTTTTGTTTAACTGTTCATGCCATGTCCCTCATATCTTGCCCCGTAAGTTGTGTCTTCCTCCTTGACTTTTTCCCCTGATTTTGCAACATCTCTTAGCTTAATTTTTGCATCTTTTGGTCCTTCGCACTGCACCTCATATAATCCCGGGCCATTTTCTTAGAGTAACTAGATTTCCCAAATTTCCTTTTTTTCTCCTCCAATTGCAATTCCTTTGATGGAGTCTCCGTTCCAGTGTGTTTGTAGGTCCTTCTTTTCTGTTTTGGCCTTCAGTGGGGATGAATTTTGGCAAGCTTTGCGGCATGTGCCTGGACTTGCTGGTGTATGGCCTGCCTGCATTTTGATGGCTTTGACTTTGGAAAAATTTTTTTTTTCGTTGTTTTCTGAAGTGTCCATGCCATGTCCCTCATATCTTGCCCCCTAAGTTGTGTCTTCCTCTTTGACTTTTTCCCCTGCTTTTGCAACATCTGTGAGCCTATTTTTTGCATGGTTTTGTCCTTTGCAATGCAGCTGATTTCCTCACAGCCTATTTTTTGAAGACATTATAATTACTGATTTTCTGCTTTTTTCAATTGCATTTCATTTGAACTTATCTCCTTTCCAGAGTGTTTGCAAGCCTTCCTTTTGGGATTCACAAGATTCCTTTTCCCTTCCCGAAAGGAAATTTCATTTCCTTTCGGGAAGGGAAAAGAAATCTTGTGATTTCAATGGGGACGAATCGAGGAATCATTGGTGCATTTCCCTGCCCTTGATGGCATGCCATGCCTTTTGGTGGCTTTGACTTGGGGAAAGATTTTTTTCATTTTTTGGTTGATTTCAGAAGTGTCCATGCCATGTCCTCATATCTTGCCACCTAAGTTGTGTCTTCCTCCTTGACTTTTTCCCCTGCTTTTGCAACATCTGTGAGCTTAGTTTTTGCATCTTTTAGTCCTTCGCACTGCACCTGATATTATCCCGGGCCATTTTCTTACGGTCACTAAATTTCCCAAATTTTCTTTTTTTCTCCTCCAATTACAATTCCTTTGATGTTGTCTCCGCTCCAGCCTGTTTGTAGGCCCTTATTTTCTGTTTTGGCCTTCAGTGGGGATCAGATTTGGCAAGCTTTGCTGCATGTGCCTGCACTTGCTGGCGTATGGCCTGCCTGCATTTTGAAGGCTTTGACTTTGGGAACGATTTTTTCTTGTTTTTCTTTTTTCTTGTTTTAAATATTCATGCCATGTCCCTCATATCTTGCCCACTAAGTTGTGTTTTCCTCCTTGACTTTTTCCGCTGCTTTTGAAATATCTGTGAGCTTTGTTTTGGCATCATTTAGTCCTTCGCACTGCACCTGACATAATCCCGGGCCATTTTCTTACAGTCACTAAATTTACCAAATTTACATTTTTACTTTTCCTAATGCAATATTTCCCATGCTGTCTCCATCCACTGCCCCTCACTTCCTGAAGCCCTGCCCCTCACACAGGGAGCCCCAGCCAGGACTGCCTAGCGCCCCGCCCCGCACTGACTGGATCCCCACCCCTGAAAGCCTGGAACCCCGCGCCTCACTCATGGGGCCTTGCCCTTCATAATTGGAGCCCCGCCCCTCAAATATGGAGCCTTGCCCCTGACTGCATGGAGCCCTGCCCATCCCTCATGGATCCCCGCCCATCACTGGCTGGAGCCCTGCCCCACAAACATGGAGCCCTTTCCCTCACACATGGAGCCTTGCCCCTCTCTGGCTGGAGCCCTGCCACTAACACAAAGAGCCCCGGCCATCACTGCCCTGAGCCCCGCCCCTCACTGACTGGATCCCCACCCCTGAAAGCCTGGAACCCCGGCCTTCACTCATGGGGCCTTGCCCTTCATATTTGAAGCCCCGCCCCTCAACTATGGAGCCCTATCCCTCACTGCATGGAGCCCTGCCCATCCCACATGGAGCCCCGCCCATCACTGGCTGGAGCCCTGCCCCACACACATGGAGCCTTTTCCCTCACACATGGAGCCCTGCCCCTCTCTGGCTGCAGCCCTAACCCTAACACATGGAGCCTCGGCCATCACTGCCTAGAGCCCCACCCCTCACTGACTGGATCCCCACCCCTCACAGCCCGGAACCCCGCCCCTCACGCATGGAACCCCTTCCCTCACTCATGGAGCCCTGCCCATCCCACATGGAGCCCCGCCCATCACTGGCTGGAGCCCTGCCCCACACACATGGAGCCGCTTCCGTCACACATAGAGCACCGCCCCTCACTGCCTGAAGCCATGCCCCTCACACATGGAGCCCCGCGTTTGTAGGTCCTTCTTTTCGGTTTTGGCCTTCAGTGGGGATCAATTTTGGCAAGCTTTGCTGCATGTGTCTGCACTTGCTGGCGTATGGCCTGCCTGCATTTTGATGGCTTTGACTTTGGGAAAGATTTTTTCTTGTTTTTTTTGTTTTGTTTAACTGTTCATGCCATGTCCCTCATATCTTGCCCCGTAAGTTGTGTCTTCCTCCTTGACTTTTTCCCCTGATTTTGCAACATCACTTAGCTTAATTTTTGCATCTTTTGGTCCTTCGCACTGCACCTCATATAATCCCGGGCCATTTTCTTAGAGTAACTAGATTTCCCAAATTTCCTTTTTTTCTCCTCCAATTGCAATTCCTTTGATGGAGTCTCCGTTCCAGTGTGTTTGTAGGTCCTTCTTTTTTGTTTTGGCCTTCAGTGGGGATGTATTTTGGCAAGCTTTGCTGCATGTGCCTGGACTTGCTGGTGTATGGCCTGCCTGCATTTTGATGGCTTTGACTTTGGAAAATTTTTTTTTTTCGTTGTTTTCTGAAGTGTCCATGCCATGTCCCTCATATCTTGCCCCCTAAGTTGTGTCTTCCTCTTTGACTTTTTCCCCTGCTTTTGCAACATCTGTGAGCCTATTTTTTGCATGGTTTTGTCCTTTGCAATGCAGCTGATTTCCTCACAGCCTATTTTTTGAAGACATTATAATTACTGATTTTCTGCATTTTTCAATTGCATTTCATTTGAACTTATCTCCTTTCCAGAGTGTTTGCAAGCCTTCCTTTTGGGATTCACAAGATTCCTTTTCCCTTCCCGAAAGGAAATTTCATTTCCTTTCGGGAAGGGAAAAGAAATCTTGTGATTTCAATGGGGACGAATTGAAGAATCATTGGTGCATTTCCCTGCCCTTGATGGCATGCCATGCCTTTTGGAGGCTTTGACTTGGGGAAAGATTTTTTTCATTTTTTGGTTGATTTCTGAAGTGTCCATGCCATGTCCTCATATCTTGCCCCCTAAGTTGTGTCTTCCTCCTTGACTTTTTCCCTGCTTTTGCAACATCTGTGAGCTTAGTTTTGGCATCTTTTGGTCCTTTGCACTGCACCTGATAAAACACCAGGCCACTTTCTAAGAGTCACCAAATTTCCCAAATTTTCTTTTTTTCTCCTCCAATTACAATTCCTTTGATGGTGTCTCCGCTCCAGCCTGTTTGTAGGCCCTTATTTTCTGTTTTGGCCTTCAGTGGGGATCAGATTTGGCAAGCTTTGCTGCATGTGCCTGCACTTGCTGGCGTATGGCCTGCCTGCATTTTGAAGGCTTTGACTTTGGGAACGATTTTTTCTTGTTTTTCTTTTTTCTTGTTTGAAATATTCATGCCATGTCCCTCATATCTTGCCCCCTAAGTTGTGTTTTCCTCCTTGACTTTTTCCGCTGCTTTTGAAATATCTGTGAGCTTTGTTTTGGCATCATTTAGTCCTTCGCACTGCACCTGACATAATCCCGGGCCATTTTCTTACAGTCACTAAATTTACCAAATTTACATTTTTACTTTTCCTAATGCAATATTTCCCATGCTGTCTCCATCCACCGCCCCTCACTGCCTGAAGCCCTGCCCCTCACACAGGGAGCCCCAGCCATGACTGCCTAGTGCCCCGCCCCGCACTGAATGGATCCCCACCCCTGAAAGCCTGGAACCCCGGCCTTCACTCATGGGGCCTTGCCCTTCATATTTGAAGCCCCGCCCCTCAAATATGGAGCCCTATCCCTCACTGCATGGAGCCCTGCCCATCCCACATCGAGCCCCGCCCATCACTGGCTGGAGCCCTGCCCCACACACATGGAGCCTTTTCCCTCACACATGGAGCCCTGCCCCTCTCTGGCTGCAGCCCTAACCCTAACACATGGAGCCTCGGCAATCACTGCCTAGAGCCCCACCCCTCACTGACTGGATCCCCACCCCTCACAGCCCGGAACCCCGCCCCTCACGCATGGAACCCCTTCCCTCACTCATGGAGCCCTGCCCATCCCACATGGAGCCCCGCCCATCACTGGCTGGAGCCCTGCCCCACACACATGGAGCCGCTTCCGTCACACATAGAGCACCGCCCCTCACTGCCTGAAGCCATGCCCCTCACACATGGAGCCCCGCGTTGGTAGGTCCTTCTTTTCAGTTTTGGCCTTCAGTGGGGATCAATTTTGGCAAGCTTTGCTGCATGTGTCTGCACTTGCTGGCGTATGGCCTGCCTTCATTTTGATGGCTTTGACTTTGGGAAAGATTTTTTCTTGTTTTTTTTTTTTTCTTTAACTGTTCATGCCATGTCCCTCATGTCTTGCCCCGTAAGTTGTGTCTTCCTCCTTGACTATTTCCCCTGATTTTGCAACATCTCTTAGCTTAATTTTTGCATCTTTTGGTCCTTCGCACTGCACCTCATATAATCCCGGGCCATTTTCTTAGAGTAACTAGATTTCCCAAATTTCCTTTTTTTCTCCTCCAATTGCAATTCATTTGATGGAGTCTCCGTTCCAGTGCGTTTGTAGATCCTTCTTTTCTGTTTGGGCCTTCAGTGGGGATGAATTTTGGCAAGCTTTGCTGCATGTGCCTGGACTTGCTGGTGTACGGCCTGCCTGCATTTTGATGGCTTTGACTTTGGAAAATTTTTTTTTTTCGTTGCTTTGTGAAGTGTCCATGCCATGTCACTCATATCTTGCCCCCTAAGTTGTGTCTTCCTCCTCGACTTTTTCCCCTGCTTTTGCAACATATGTGAGCCTATTTTTTGCATGTTTTGGTCCTTTGCAATGCAGCTGATTTCCTCACAGCCTATTTTTTGAAGACATTAAAATTACTGATTTTCTGCTTTTTTCAATTGCATTTCATTTGAACTTATCTCCTTTCCAGAGTGTTTGCAAGCCTTTCTTTTGGGATTCACAAGATTCCTTTTCCCTTCCCGAAAGGAAATTTCATTTCCTTTCGGGAAGGGAAAAGAAATCTTGTGATTTCAATGGGGACGAATCGAAGAATCATTGGTGCATTTCCCTGCCCTTGATGGCATGCCATGCCTTTTGGTGGCTTTGACTTGGGGAAAGATTGTTTTCATTTTTTGGTTGATTTCTGAAGTGTCCATGCCATGTCCTCATATCTTGCCACCTAAGTTGTGTCTTCCTCCTTGACTTTTTCCGCTGCTTTTGAAATATCTGTGAGCTTTGTTTTGGCATCATTTAGTCCTTCGCACTGCACCTGACATAATCCCGGGCCATTTTCTTACAGTCACTAAATTTACCAAATTTACATTTTTACTTTTCCTAATGCAATATTTCCGATGCTGTCTCCATCCACCGCCCCTCACTGCCTGAAGCCCTGCCCCTCACACAGGGAGCCCCAGCCATGACTGCCTTGCGCCCCGCCCCGCACTGACTGGATCCCCACCCCTGAAAGCCTGGAACCCCGCGCCTCACTCATGGGGCCTTGCCCTTCATAATTGGAGCCCCGCCCCTCAAATATGGAGCCTTGCCCCTGACTGCATGGAGCCCTGCCCATCCCTCATGGATCCCCGCCCATCACTGGCTGGAGCCCTGCCCCACAAACATGGAGCCCTTTCCCTCACACATGGAGCCTTGCCCCTCTCTGGCTGGAGCCCTGCCACTAACACAAAGAGCCCCGGCCATCACTGCCCTGAGCCCCACCCCTCACTGACTGGATCCCCACCCCTGAAAGCCTGGAACCCCGGCCTTCACTCATGGGGCCTTCCCCTTCATATTTGAAGCCCCGCCCCTCAAATATGGAGCCCTATCCCTCACTGCATGGAGCCCTGCCCATCCCACATGGAGCCCCGCCCATCACTGGCTGGAGCCCTGCCCCACACACATGGAGCCTTTTCCCTCACACATGGAGCCCTGCCCCTCTCTGGCTGCAGCCCTAACCCTAACACATGGAGCCTCGGCAATCACTGCCTAGAGCCCCACCCCTCACAGCCCGGAACCCCGCCCCTCACGCATGGAACCCCTTCCCTCACTCATGGAGCCCTGCCCATCCCACATGGAGCCCCGCCCATCACTGGCTGGAGCCCTGCCCCACACACATGGAGCCGCTTCCGTCACACATAGAGCACCGCCCCTCACTGCCTGAAGCCATGCCCCTCACACATGGAGCCCCGCGTTTGTAGGTCCTTCTTTTCAGTTTTGGCCTTCAGTGGGGATCAATTTTGGCAAGCTTTGCTGCATGTGTCTGCACTTGCTGGCGTATGGCCTGCCTTCATTTTGATGGCTTTGACTTTGGGAAAGATTTTTTCTTGTTTTTTTTTTTTTGTTTAACTGTTCATGCCATGTCCCTCATATCTTGCCCCGTAAGTTGTGTCTTCCTCCTTGACTATTTCCCCTGATTTTGCAACATCTCTTAGCTTAATTTTTGCATCTTTTGGTCCTTCGCACTGCACCTCATATAATCCCGGGCCATTTTCTTAGAGTAACTAGATTTCCCAAATTTCCTTTTTTTCTCCTCCAATTGCAATTCATTTGATGGAGTCTCCGTTCCAGTGCGTTTGTAGGTCCTTCTTTTCTGTTTGGGCCTTCAGTGGGGATGAATTTTGGCAAGCTTTGCTGCATGTGCCTGGACTTGCTGGTGTACGGCCTGCCTGCATTTTGATGGCTTTGACTTTGGAAAATTTTTTTTTTTTCGTTGCTTTGTGAAGTGTCCATGCCATGTCACTCATATCTTGCCCCCTAAGTTGTGACTTCCTCCTCGACTTTTTCCCCTGCTTTTGCAACATCTGTGAGCCTATTTTTTGCATGTTTTGGTCCTTTGCAATGCAGCTGATTTTCTCACAGCCTATTTTTTGAAGACATTAAAATTACTGATTTTCTGCTTTTTTCAATTGCATTTCATTTGAACTTGTCTCCTTTCCAGAGTGTTTGCAAGCCTTTCTTTTGGGATTCACAAGATTCCTTTTCCCTTCCCAAAAGGAAATTTCATTTCCTTTCAGGAAGGGAAAAGAAATCTTGTGATTTCAATGGGGACGAATCGAAGAATCATTGGTGCATTTCCCTGCCCTTGATGGCATGCCATGCCTTTTGGTGGCTTTGACTTGGGGAAAGATTGTTTTCATTTTTTGGTTGATTTCTGAAGTGTCCATGCCATGTCCTCATATCTTGCCACCTAAGTTGTGTCTTCCTCCTTGACTATTTCCCCTGCTTTTGCAACATCTGTGAGCTTAGTTTTTGCATCTTTTGGTCCTTCGCACTGCACCTGATATTATCCCGGGCCATTTTCTTACAGTCACTAAATTTCCCAAATTTTCTTTTTTTCTCCTCCAATTACAATTCCTTTGATGGTGTCTCCGCTCCAGCCTGTTTGTAGGCCCTTATTTTCTCTTTTGGCCTTCAGTGGGGATCAGATTTGGCAAGCTTTGCTGCATGTGCCTGCACTTGCTGGCGTATGGCCTGCCTGCATTTTGAAGGCTTTGACTTTGGGAACGATTTTTTCTTGTTTTTCTTTTTTCTTGTTTGAAATATTCATGCCATGTCCCTCATATCTTGCCCCCTAAGTTGTGTTTTCCTCCTTGACTTTTTCCGCTGCTTTTGAAATATCTGTGAGCTTTGTTTTGGCATCATTTAGTCCTTCGCACTGCACCTGACATAATCCCGGGCCATTTTCTTACAGTCACTAAATTTACCAAATTTACATTTTTACTTTTCCTAATGCAATATTTCCCATGCTGTCTCCATCCACCGCCCCTCACTGCCTGAAGCCCTGCCCCTCACACAGGGAGCCCCAGCCATGACTGCCTAGTGCCCCGCCCCGCACTGACTGGATCCCCACCCCTGAAAGCCTGGAACCCCGCGCCTCACTCATGGGGCCTTGCCCTTCATAATTGGAGCCCCGCCCCTCAAATATGGAGCCTTGCCCCTGACTGCATGGAGCCCTGCCCATCCCTCATGGATCCCCGCCCATCACTGGCTGGAGCCCTGCCCCACAAACATGGAGCCCTTTCCCTCACACATGGAGCCTTGCCCCTCTCTGGCTGGAGCCCTGCCACTAACACAAAGAGCCCCGGCCATCACTGCCCTGAGCCCCGCCCCTCACTGACTGGATCCCCACCCCTGAAAGCCTGGAACCCCGGCCTTCACTCATGGGGCCTTGCCCTTCATATTTGAAGCCCCGCCCCTCAACTATGGAGCCCTATCCCTCACTGCATGGAGCCCTGCCCATCCCACATGGAGCCCCGCCCATCACTGGCTGGAGCCCTGCCCCACACACATGGAGCCTTTTCCCTCACACATGGAGCCCTGCCCCTCTCTGGCTGCAGCCCTAACCCTAACACATGGAGCCTCGGCAATCACTGCCTAGAGCCCCACCCCTCACTGACTGGATCCCCACCCCTCACAGCCCGGAACCCCGCCCCTCACGCATGGAACCCCTTCCCTCACTCATGGAGCCCTGCCCATCCCACATGGAGCCCCGCCCATCACTGGCTGGAGCCCTGCCCCACACACATGGAGCCGCTTCCGTCACACATAGAGCACCGCCCCTCACTGCCTGAAGCCCTGCCCCTCACACATGGAGCCCCGCGTTTGTAGGTCCTTCTTTTCGGTTTTGGCCTTCAGTGGGGATCAATTTTGGCAAGCTTTGCTGCATGTGTCTGCTCTGGCTGGCGTATGGCCTGCCTGCATTTTGATGGCTTTGACTTTGGGAAAGATTTTTTCTTGTTTTTTTTTTTTTTGTTTAACTGTTCATGCCATGTCCGTCATATCTTGCCCCGTAAGTTGTGTCTTCCTCCTTGACTATTTCCCCTGATTTTGCAACATCTCTTAGCTTAATTTTTGCATCTTTTGGTCCTTCGCACTGCACCTCATATAATCCCGGGCCATTTTCTTAGAGTAACTAGATTTCCCAAATTTCCTTTTTTTCTCCTCCAATTGCAATTCCTTTGATGGAGTCTCCGTTCCAGTGTGTTTTAGGTCCTTCTTTTTTGTTTTGGCCTTCAGTGGGGATGAATTTTGGCAAGCTTTGCTGCATGTGCCTGGACTTGCTGGTGTATGGCCTGCCTGCATTTTGATGGCTTTGACTTTTGAAAAATTTTTTTTTTTTCATTGTTTTGTGAAGTGTCCATGCCATGTCCCTCATATCTTGCCCCCTAAGTTGTGTCTTCCTCCTTGACTTTTTCCCCTGCTTTTGCAACATCTGTGAGCCTATTTTTTGCATGTTTTGGTCCTTTGCAATGCAGCTGATTTCCTCACAGCCTATTTTTTGAAGACATTAAAATTACTGATTTTCTGCTTTTTTCAATTGCATTTCATTTGAACTTATCTCCTTTCCAGAGTGTTTGCAAGCCTTTCTTTTGGGATTCACAAGATTCCTTTTCCCTTCCCAAAAGGAAATTTCATTTCCTTTCGGGAAGGGAAAAGAAATCTTGTGATTTCAATGGGGACGAATCGAAGAATCATTGGTGCATTTCCCTGCCCTTGATGGCATGCCATGCCTTTTGGTGGCTTTGACTTGGGGAAAGATTTTTTTCATTTTTTGGTTGATTTCTGAAGTGTCCATGCCATGTCCTCATATCTTGCCACCTAAGTTGTGTCTTCCTCCTTGACTTTTTCCCCTGCTTTTGCAACATCTGTGAGCTTAGTTTTTGCATCTTTTGGTCCTTCGCACTGCACCTGATATTATCCCGGGCCATTTTCTTGCAGACACTAAATTTCCCAAATTTTCTTTTTTTCTCCTCCAATTACAATTCCTTTGATGGTGTCTCCGCTCCAGCCTGTTTGTAGGCCCTTCTTTTCTGTTTTGGCCTTCAGTGGGGATCAGATTTGGCAAGCTTTGCTGCATGTGCCTGCACTTGCTGGCGTATGGCCTGCCTGCATTTTGAAGGCTTTGACTTTGGGAATGATTTTTTCTTGTTTTTCTTTTTTCTTGTTTGAAATATTCATGCCATGTCCCTCATATCTTGCCCCCTAAGTTGTGTTTTCCTCCTTGACTTTTTCCGCTGCTTTTGAAATATCTGTGAGCTTTGTTTTGGCATCATTTAGTCCTTCGCACTGCACCTGACATAATCCCGGGCCATTTTCTTACAGTCACTAAATTTACCAAATTTACATTTTTACTTTTCCTAATGCAATATTTCCGATGCTGTCTCCATCCACCGCCCCTCACTGCCTGAAGCCCTGCCCCTCACACAGGGAGCCCCAGCCATGACTGCCTAGTGCCCCGCCCCGCACTGACTGGATCCCCACCCCTGAAAGCCTGGAACCCCGCGCCTCACTCATGGGGCCTTGCCCTTCATAATTGGAGCCCCGCCCCTCAAATATGGAGCCTTGCCCCTGACTGCATGGAGCCCTGCCCATCCCTCATGGATCCCCGCCCATCACTGGCTGGAGCCCTGCCCCACAAACGTGGAGCCCTTTCCCTCACACATGGAGCCTTGCCCCTCTCTGGCTGGAGCCCTGCCACTAACACAAAGAGCCCCGGCCATCACTGCCCTCAGCCCCGCCCCTCACTGACTGGATCCCCACCCCTGAAAGCCTGGAACCCCGGCCTTCACTCATGGGGCCTTGCCCTTCATATTTGAAGCCCCGCCCCTCAAATATGGAGCCCTATCCCTCACTGCATGGAGCCCTGCCCATCCCACATGGAGCCCTGCCCATCACTGGCTGGAGCCCTGCCCCACACACATGGAGCCTTTTCCCTCACACATGGAGCCCTGCCCCTCTCTGGCTGCAGCCCTAACCCTAACACATGGAGCCTCGGCAATCACTGCCTAGAGCCCCACCCCTCACTGACTGGATCCCCACCCCTCACAGCCCGGAACCCCGCCCCTCACGCATGGAACCCCTTCCCTCACTCATGGAGCCCTGCCCATCCCACATGGAGCCCCGTCCATCACTGGCTGGAGCCCTGCCCCACACACATGGAGCCGCTTCCGTCACACATAGAGCACCGCCCCTCACTGCCTGAAGCCCTGCCCCTCACACATGGAGCCCCGCGTTTGTAGGTCCTTCTTTTCGGTTTTGGCCTTCAGTGGGGATCAATTTTGGCAAGCTTTGCTGCATGTGCCTGCACTTGCTGGCGTATGGCCTGCCTGCATTTTGATGGCTTTGACTTTGGGAAAGATTTTTTCTGGTTTTTTTTTTTTTTGTTTAACTGTTCATGCCATGTCCCTCATATCTTGCCCCGTAAGTTGTGTCTTCCTCCTTGACTATTTCCCCTGATTTTGCAACATCTCTTAGCTTAATTTTTGCATCTTTTAGTCCTTTGCACTGCACCTCATATAATCCCGGGACATTTTCTTAGAGTAACTAGATTTCCCAAATTTCCTTTTTTTCTCCTCCAATTGCAATTCCTTTGATGGAGTCTCCGTTCCAGTGTGTTAGTAGGTCCTTCTTTTCTGTTTGGGCCTTCAGTGGGGATGAATTTTGGCAAGCTTTGCTGCATGTGCCTGGACTTGCTGGTGTATGGCCTGCCTGCATTTTGATGGTTTTGACTTTGGAAAAATTTTTTTTTTTCGTTGTTTTGTGAAGTGTCCATGCCATGTCCCTCATATCTTGCCCCCTAAGTTGTGTCTTCCTCCTTGACTTTTTCCCCTGCTTTTGCAACATCTGTGAGCCTATTTTTTGCATGTTTTGGTCCTTTGCAATGCAGCTGATTTCCTCACAGCCTATTTTTTGAAGACATTAAAATTACTGATTTTCTGCTTTTTTCAATTGCATTTCATTTGAACTTGTCTCCTTTCCAGAGTGTTTGCAAGCCTTTCTTTTGGGATTCTCAAGATTCCTTTTCCCTTCCCAAAAGGAAATTTCATTTCCTTTCGGGAAGGGAAAAGAAATCTTGTGATTTCAATGGGGACGAATCGAAGAATCATTGGTGCATTTCCCTGCACTTGATGGCATGCCATGCCTTTTGGTGGCTTTGACTTGGGGAAAGATTTTTTTCATTTTTTGGTTGATTTCTGAAGTGTCCATGCCATGTCCTCATATCTTGCCACCTAAGTTGTGTCTTCCTCCTTGACTTTTTCCCCTGCTTTTGCAACATCTGTGAGCTTAGTTTTTGCATCTTTTGGTCCTTTGCACTGCACCTGATGTAATCCCGGGCCATTTTCTTAGAGTCTCTAAATTTCCCAAATGTTATTTTTCTCCTCCAATTGCAATTCATTTCATGTTGTCTCCATTCCAGTGTGTTTGTAGGTCGTTCTTTTCTGTTTTGGCCTTCAGTGTGGATCAGTTTTGGCAAGCTTTGCTGCATGTGCCTGCACTTACATGTGTATGGCCTGCCTGCCTTTTGATGGCTTTGAGTTTGGGAAAAATTTTTTTGTTTTTGGTTGTTTTCTGAAGTGTCCTTGCCATGTCCCTCATATCTTGCCCCCTAAGTGGTGTCTTCCTCCTTGACTTTTTCCCCTGCTTTTGCAACATCTGTGAGCTTAGTTTTGGCACCTTTTGGTCCTTTGCAATGCAGCTGATTTCCTCACAGCCTATTTTTTGAAGACACTAAAATACCCCATCTTCTGATTTTTTCAGTTGCATTTCATTTGAACCTATCTCCTTTCCAGAGTGTTTGTAAGCCATTCTTTTGGGATTCGCAAGATTCCTTTTGCCTTCCCAAAAGGAAATGAAATTTCTTGCCATTTCAATTGGACCGATAAAGGAATTTTTGGTGCATTTACCTGCCCTTGATGGCATGCCATGCCTTTTGATGGCTTTGACTTGGGGAAAGATTTTTTTCTTTTTTTGGTTGATTTCTGAAATGTCCATGCCATGTCCCTCATATTTTGCCCCCTAAGTTGTGTCTTCCTCCTTGACTTTTTCCCCTGCTTTTGACACATCTGTGAGCTTATTTTTGGCATCTTTTGGTCCTTTGCACTTCACCTGATATAATCCCTGGCCATTTTTTAGAGTCACTAAATTTCCCAAATTTTCTTTTTTTCTCCTCCAATTGCAATTCTTTTGATGTTGACTCCATTCCAGTGTGTTTGTAGGTCCTTCTTTTCTGTTTTGGCCTTCAGTGGGAATCAATTTTGGCAAGCTTTGCTGCATGTGCCTGCACTTGCTGGCGTATGGCCTGCCTGCATTCTTATGGCTTTGAATTTGGGAATGATTTTTTGTTGGTTTTTTTTGAGTTTTAAGTATTCATGCCGTGTCCTTCATATCTTGCCCTCTAGGTTGTGTCTTCCTCCTTGATTTTTTCCCCTGCTTTTGCAATATCTGTGAGCTTAGTTTTGGCCTGTTTTGGTCCTTTTGAGACAGAGTAAAAATCCATTCTGTATTAGGTGAAGTGTGTAAGAGAGGTGAAAACTCTGTGAGGCCAAAGCTGAAGGAAGAACACGCATGCCGAGACAGCAAGGAGACAGAGAAAGAAAAACAGAAAAGACCACAAGGTCGATTTGCCCCCGACTTAGAAATTCCTTTGATAAAGAAGAAATGGTGCTAAATGTCACACGGAATGAATATGTATGAACTTATTTTAAACTGTATGCCTATACCTATGTAAGGGGGATAAAAGAAGACCCGAGGTCTTCAGAGGTACGCATGCCTTGTTGGGGAACTTGCGTCCGGCGCGCGTCCTAAATAAACATACCGGGCTTTACAACTTTTATAAAGTTGTGAGGTTTCTTCTTTTCTCCGCAAAACATTATGGCGAGCCATGTAGGTGCTCTCTGTCCCCGCAGGGGCAGGGGGGATAGACGGACCTCCAAGGCGCGCCCTAGGATTTTTTCCTGGTGGGGCTCTGCTCGTCTCAACTTGCCACCTGCGAGGATAGACAAGGACCTGCTGGCCTGCGGAGGAAGATACGGTATGTACTGAGGAGCCCCCGGGGGAGGGAAAGGAGAGCAAGGGAGTAAACCACCCAGAGACGTCTGAGTTCAGCTGATAGAGCAGCTGTAGTAGAGATGGGGTTCATCGTTCTGATAGAGCAGACCGCAAGCGGTTCTGGGGGTGAGCCGGGTGAACCCGTGTATGTGTGTCTTGGGGGTTCATTGTTCTAATGGAGCAGAACTGCCGAGCCCGTGTGTGCTTTGTTTGTGTGTGTGTGATGTCCAGACACTGTGTTGCTGTATGGTTAGTGTGTGCATTGTGTGGTCAGTGCACTGTGTTTCTAATCGTGCAAATGTATAAGTGTATGGTGTACAAAAGAGAGTAAATCTACAGTGCCCTACAGTGCGGGGGGGTGAGTTCTGCCCGTGTTTGAAGCAGCCGAGCGAGGCCTGAGGCACCGGCTGCAGCAGGCTGCGGGGGCAGGGAGAGAAGTGCCCCGCGGAGAAGCGAGTGGGGGAACGTCAGTGATGGTATTTATCGTGTTTAAATGTAGTGATTTGTGTAGATCTGGTACATTTTAACCGTGAGTATGAGCTCAGAGAGTTCCTTTGCCTTGGATGTTTGATTTTGATCTCTAGACTGTATGATGTTATTTTGATTGTGTCCAGGAAAAATTGATGTGAGTGAAGGCTGAATTATGGTATGCTGTGTTGTGTTGAGAAAAGTGAGCACTTTGAGAAATATGTCCTTTCCCAGTGATTTTGTGTGGTGATTTTTTTCTGCTGCATTGTGGTAATTTGATTTTCAGATTGTATAGTAGTGTTTGTGGAGATTTTAAGATTTTGTTGCAACAAGTGTGGCATTTTACATAGGAGAACTATACTACAGTGATTTATGCTTAATTACGATAAAGCGAGTTAAAGAAATTCCAAGAATTCTCCCCCTCACAACAATTCAAGCCTTGGCTCTAGTGAATTTGAGATAAAGGGGGGGTGCGGGTGCGAGTGTTTGTGTCCGTGGGCATATCAGAGTTTCAGCTAAGACAAGCACAGCCTTTTTGCAAAGCAGTAAAACAAGTGTAAGTAGACACAGTGCTTAATTAGATTGTGCAAGAAGAGAACTAGAAAAGACTGATATTTTTTTTGATCAGAACATAGTGTCTATGTCACGTTTTTGATTAGCATGCTGTGTGAGGTGACAGTGGCTGTCCCCTGGGCACAGGGACAGCTCTGGCTGCCCCATCTCCCCAGGGAACACAAGAATGGCCTGTGGGCAAAAGCTGGATGTACAGGTATTATTGCAGTGCAGTGTTTATGAGAAGCACTGGAATTGCTGTTTTGCTGTTCTAACAAGTGTCAGGGCACATGTAAATTAGAGGTTTCTGGTCAAGCGGATTCAGAACCTAAGGTCTTAGAGCTTGTGTGGGAGCCACATCTGATACCTGCCACCTGGAGCTGTGTGTGTGTAGGAGGAAAACTGAGAAACTACTGTGAAGGGCTGTAAAAAGGTTTGAGTGGAAGCGAGATAGGGCAAGGAGAAATAAATGATGAAAACTGACCAGAGCAAAGAGGTTCCTAAATTAGCCCCTTTTGGGAGGGGCTCACTGGGAGAAGGCTGCCAGTAGGAGCAGCTCAGAAAATAAAAAGATTTATAATACTTCATTGCTGTTAGTACTGTTTTAAAATAGGAAGATAAATGGGATAGAGTTTTGTATGCTGAAATGTCTTTGTGTTTTAAGAAATCACCCAGAATGGCAAAGAGACTGGAAGATCAGACCGCCCTCTGGTCTTGGCCCTTGAAAAAGGAAAACAAGGCAAAGAGAAAGCAAATCAAACATGTTGTTCAGCACGCAGGATAAGATAACAACGTATGAAATCAGGCAAGGATTATCATGCTGAAATGCAAAGCAATCACAGTTCACAAAATGAGTACATATGATTTGCTAAAGGCTCCTCCCAAGGTAAGGGAGGAAGGGTAAAGATGACCTCCCCAAAAGGGAAGAATTTTTGTTGACACAAGGGCCATATATTCAGTTTTAAATTAAGCTTTAGTACCTGTAGAGAATGTTTATGTTGCAGTGTGGGGAACAACTGAACAACTGGCCAGTCTGAGAAGGCATACTTGTGCAAACCTTTAAAGTAACATGTGTACTATGTGTACCTAAAAGCTTTTGTACAATTCACTCAATTTGCTAAACATTCTCAAATGAGAAGGGTTACTCTGGAGGCAAATGATATAAAGATGTTAGGCTTAACATTAACAGACACTGAAATTAAAGACATTAGTAGGGAGATATTAGAATAAGTAAATAAGTGTTTTCAAGGGTATGGGCCTCTGCTGTACCAGGGAGAGTGAAAGATGCTCCCCCATGAGCATCAAGCTTAAGGAAAGAACACAACTAGTGAGAACTGAGTAGTACCCTCAAAAGGAAGATAAGGAAGGAATCAGCCCAATAATTGATAGTACTGGACGAGGGGCTGTTAATAAGATAACACAGAATTTATACCCTGTGGTAGCAAATCCATATACCTTACTAACTTACTAAACAAGTTAGTAAACAAGTTACTAACTTGTTTAACACCTAAGCTAACCTGGTTCACTGTTTTAGGCCTAAGAGATGCCTTCTTTTGCCTCCCTCTCCACAAAGCCAGCCAGAAAATTTTTGCATTCAAACACAAGCTCACATAGTCCATGTGCCTGAAGGCTTCAAGATTCCCCACTCCGATTGGAGAACAGCTTGCAAAGACCCAGAGTCCCGGGAAGCTCCACAAGAGGAAAGGAGGCTGTTGCAGTACGTGGACGATCTTCTAGTAGCCACTCGGACGAGGGAAGCGAGAGAAGCCTAGACGGTAAGCCTTTTGAACTTCCTAGGACTCCAAGGACGCAGAGTCTCAAAGAAAACGCACAGGTAGTGAAACAGAAGGTAATCTACCTGGGGTAAGAAGTGAGTGCTGAGCAGCAGACCTTAAAGCAAAGAAGCCGTACGCCAAACCCTGAAACCCCAGATAATGAAAGAACTCCGAACCCTCTTAGGGATGGCAGGGTAGTGCCAGCTGTGGGTTTATAATTATGGACTGTTCGCCAGACCCCTCTATGCTCTTATTGCCAATGGAAACAGAGATCTCCAGTGGACAAAAGACACCACATGGACCTTTTGCCAGCTAGAGAGAGTGACCTCATGTTGGCTCCAGCTTTGAAACTTCCAGATGTAAGTAAACCATTCTTTCTATTTTTCCACGCAAGGAATTGCCCAGGGAATACTGGCTCAGGACTTGGGCCCATACTGAAGGGTAGTTGCCTACTTCTCTAAGCAACTAGATGCAACTGCCAAAGGATGGCCAGGTCGCCTCAGAGCTGTAGCAGCAGTCGTGCTGAATATTCAAGAGGCATGCAAGTTTACCCTGGGACAAAAATGACTGTGCTAGTGTCCCACACAGTGTCTGCAGCACTGGAAGTAAAGGGTGGCCACTGGCTCTCACCACAGAGGTTTCTGAAATGCCAGGCCATCATGGTAGAGCAAGATGATGTAGAGATAGTGGTGACTAATATTGTCAACCCAGCTTCTTTTCTCAGTGGAATCAAGGAGAAGCAGTATACCATAGTTGCTTAGAGACCACCGAAGCTACCTACTCCAGCCGTCCAGACTTAAGGGACACTCCTCTGGACGATGCAGAGACCTGGTTCACTGACAGGGCAAAGTTCACAGTGACTACCTGCAGAGAGGTAATCGAGTCTGGACCCTTACTAACAGGTACCTCTGCGCAGAAGGCTGAGATAATTGCCCTGACCCGTGCCCTGGAAAGGGCAAAAGGGAGGACAATAACCATCTACACAGACCCAAGGAATGCATTTGGAGTCATACATGCACATGGAGCCATCTGGAAAGAGAGGAGACTGCTGACCTCACAGGGAAAGAAGAGACAATCCAGCTGCTGGAAGCAGTTCAGCTACCTGAAAAGGCATATTAAGGCACACCAGAGAGTGAGCTTAAAATTGGAGGAAAGAAATGAGCTGGCGGATGGAGAGGCAAAGAAAGCAGCAAAGGGTGAGGTACAGATTTTCCTCGAAGGTAAGCCATAATACAATAATACTAACCCAAAGAGACGTACAACTGCAAGGGGTGGGCTACCATTGAAAGAGAGCTAGTAATCCCTTCCCATTTTTGTGGTTACTAGTGAAGGAAGGGCACTAGAAAACACACTAGGGCCTAACTACTTAAAAGCCTTTTATAGAGTGTGGCTCCTTTCTCAAAATGACCAAGGCTGCGAGTGATACAGAGTGCATTGAAATGAAGTGTTGACTTTGAAGCAGTAATTTCCACAGGCTTTCTAGAACACACATCTGATTGAAAGAATCGTTGTATCGTTGTCAGGAATTTATAGCCACTATCACTCAGGTGAGCCGACAGTGTGATCCTTGCCTCCAGACTAACCCCAAAATACCCCCCCGGCCAAAACTCGGTCAGACTGGGAGAGGCCATGGGCCTGTACAGCAGTGGCAAATTAACTTTTCAGAACTCCCAAGGAAAGGGGGGTATCAGTATTTACTGGTATTGATAGATACATTTCCAGGGTGGCCAGAAACATCCCCCACCAGAACTGTCAAAGCTCAAGAGGTGACCAGATTATTTTTACAAGAAATAATACCACGCTTCAGAGTTCCAGCCACGATATCCTCAAATAAAGAATCACATTTCATTTCCAAAGTAGTGCAACAGATTAGTAGCCATCTGGGCACAGATCAGGAACTTCACACCCCATACCACCCCCAATCAGGCGGCCAGGTGGAGAGAATGAATAAGACTGGGGCAAGAAGTTAATCTACCCTAGCCCAAGCTCTTCCACTAGCAATATTGCAAATTCAAACTAAACCTTGAGCTAAAGGAATGCTGAGTCCTTTTGGAATGCCTTATAGAAGACCATATAGAATACAAAGGGAATGTCCAGAATGTCCACCTACATGGTGGCATTAAGCAAACAGCTCAGAGTCATTGAGAAACATGTGGCTGGGACTTGGAGCAGGGAGTTAGATAGCCTGGGGATAATGTATATGTTAAGTCTCTTACAGGGAAGACTTTGGAACCACAGTGGGACAGACCACTGTGAGTACTTCTTACCACCTTCACTGCAATCAAAATCAAGGAGCAGAATGCCTGGATCCATCGTTCTCAGGTGAAGAAGGCCCAGAAACCCCTTAAGGAGTGACGCCAGGAGACAATGAACTGAGATTAAAACTTACTCGGGCAAAATGAGTATATTGCGGTCGGGAGTAGCTCATATTTTAGTTTGTAGAATTGTATTGTGTGTAATCATAACTGAAGTTTCAGAATTTGAGAGTACCTCTGTTCAAAGTAATGCTAAATGGCCTTGGTCCCTGGCATTTAATCAGTATACTGGATCCATAGGAAAACCTTCTGAGATAAAAGATTTAAACATATCTACTGTAGTAATCCACGAGAATCAGGTATGTGAGGAGCAAGAATGGCAAGAACAGGAACTGTGGACTCTTCAAGGAATCAGAGGAGAAGAAATCAAAGTAGGGTGCCAGGTCATCAATAGGGTAGCTTATGAGAGACCAGATGTAATTAGTGTCTGAACATCCCTTAGTGTATATGAACACCAGGAAGTCTGTGATAACCTAAGTGAATCAGACTGTTGGTGTAATTTCACCTTGATACAGCCTGTAGAAGTGACCTGCCTTTGAGCTCGAATTACTATCAGACTTTCACTTGAATTCAAAGTGGACACTGCACTTTTTACCACAGCAGGGCCTTATACACCCCATACTAGTTCAGACTCTACCCAAACTCCAAACTTGAACCTAACGTAGTAAAGAATGTGACTGAACAACAGCTCCTTAGGTCATTTTCCAAGCCGGTTGGCTGAACACTCAGGCAATGACTGGTAAAGGGTGCTGAACTGCAGGTGGTAAATTAACCCAAGCAAGAAAGGTGATTTTCTTTATTTATAGCTATCCCTTTTCCTACTGAGATTTGGATCAGTGATTGTCCCAGTCTGAGGCAGTTGGATTCTGCTTAAAAGAGGTAGAGGGAGAGACCCCCCCCCCCCCCCCGAGCTCAGCAGCAGGCTGTAGGATTTTGAGCATCACTTTTCTGCTGAGTGTTTCAAGTAGCAGAAACCTGATCCCAGTTTCTTCTGAGGCGCTGCAATGAATTTAGGCTCTTCTCTTAGACTTCCCCTTCATTATTTACTTGAGGCTTGAACCTGAAGCTAGGGGCAAGGTGGGTGAGGTTTCGTAGACCAGGAGAGACATTCCTGCTTGCCACACATCTGGGAAATCAGGTGCTCTGGAGGGGGAAGGAGATTCCTGAGGTCTCTACATTTCAAAACAAACATCTGCCTCAAATATGACCTAAACCTCTGTCAGATACACTTGTGAAGTGTGTCTGAATTTGCAGTGTGAGCCCAGCACATCCCTCTGGCAGGGAGGGGATGGTCATAAACAGAAAGCAGTTCCTGTTCCCCATAACAAACATCTAACTGGTATATTAGGGACAAGATTAGGAGTTTTAAATGGAATTGATTCAGAAATACTGGTGAATAAACTGGCCACTGCAGCAGGTAGCCTAACAAAATTGAAGCAGCCTTTATAGTAATCTCTATTGGCATTAGGAACTAGCCAGTGACAGATTTCAAAAGTACTGCCAAAGTAAGGAAGTATGAAAAGTCCGGGGACCAAGACCACAAGTTGATAGTAGAAGCACTTTGTATAGTTCAAGATAATGTGTCTTTAGCTTTCAGTTGTATACAAGCACAGTTATGGATACAAGCAACAGCAGCTCTCATCATATGGGAAAGGAGTGAAGGTAATGTGAAGGTAATTTTCCAGCTGAAATTCAAGAAATTGTGTGGGATAATGCAATTGATATTGAAAGGAAGTTTCAATCCTGGTGGACTATGGTGAATTTCACCTATGATCCTGTTTCTAATATGGCAATTGCCTTTGTGCTTACCATACATAATGCCACTGTTTATGTTATCCATCCCATCATTGCTCTAGGATCAAACCATGAAAAAACAACACTCTATCCTTCAGAACATAGAGTGTGGGCACGAAAGATGAATGGGAAGCGGCAGACAGTAAACATAGAATCCTGCACTGCAAGAGAACAGATGGGATTCATTTGTGAAAGCAATACTATTAATGCTCAGGTTGTGTGTTTGGACACTGAGCAGAGTATTTGTCACTTCGAAACTCATCCAGTCACTGACCAGAAAACTGTGCTCGTATATACTGGAAAAGGGGGTATGCTTGAGAACTGCTTGTGCTGCTGTAAAAATTGATAGCAATGATGTTATTCTGTCTAGTAGAAACCATTCTAATCTCTGTATATGTAATTTTGTTAAGATTATTGGATGTGATCTTTGGGTGGTCACCAACTGCAAATGAAATCTTTAATAAGTTTTGCCACCCCATTGTAGTTTTGTTATTATTAGTTGGGGTAAGCTTAGGATTATCTATTATATTGTTAATGTGAAACTGGAGAATGCTACAACAAATAGCTGTACTAACATCTTTGTCAAAAGCACATAGTGAAGCACTAAAAGACACTTACTGTTGTGAAGGTTTTCATTAAGTAAAAGAATTTACTTATTTCCTAGGAAAGGGGGGAATGAGACAGAATTAGGTGAAGTGTTTAAGAGAGGTGAAAAGTCTGTGAGGCCAAAGCTGAAGGAAGAACTCGCATGCCGAGACAGCAAGGAGACAGAGAAAGAAAAACAGAAAAGACCACAAGGTCGATTTGCCCCCGACTTAGAAATTCCTTTGATAAAGAAGAAATGGTGCTAAATGTCACACGGAATGAATATGTATGAACTTATTGTGAAACTGTATGCATATGCATTTGTAAGGGGGATAAAAGAAGACCCGAGGTCTTCAGAGGTACGCATGCTTTGTTGGGGGACTTGTGTCCGTCACGTGTCGTAAACAAACATACCGAGCTTTACAACTTTTAAAAAGTTGTGAGGTTTCTTCTTTTCTCCGCAAAACACTTTGCAATGCAGAAGATTTCATCACAGCCTATTTTTTGAAGACACTAATATTCCCGATTTTCTGATTTTTAAATTGCATTTCATTTGAATCTATCTCATTTCCAGAGTGTTTGTAAGCCTTTCTTTTGGGATTCGTAAGATTCCTTTGATTTTCGGGAAGGGAAAAGGAATCTTGCGATTTCAATCGGGACCAATAGAGGAATCTTTAGGTGCATGTCCCTGCCCTTGATGGCATGACATGCCTTTTGATGGCTTTGACTTGGGGAAAGATTATTTTCTTTTTTTGGTTGTTTCCCGAAGTGTCCATGGCATATTCCTCATATCTGGCCCCCTAAGTTGTGTCTTCCTCCTTGACTTTTCCCCTGCTTTTGCAACATCTGTGAGTTTAGTTTTGGCATCTTTGGTCCTTTGCACTGCACCTGATATAATCCCAGGCCATTATCTTAGAGTCACTAATTTTCCCAAATTTTCTTTTTTCTCCTCCAATTACAATTCCTTTGATGGTGTCTCCATTCCAGCGGGTTTGTAGGTCCTTCTTTTCTGTTTTGGCCTTCAGTGGGGATCAGATTTGGCAAGCTTTGCTGCATGTGCCTGCACTTGCTGGCGTATGGCCTGCCTGCATTTTGAAGGCTTTGACTTTGGGAACGATTTTTTCTTGTTTTTCTTTTTTCTTGTTTGAAATATTCATGCCATGTCCCTCATATCTTGCCCCCTAAGTTGTGTTTTCCTCCTTGACTTTTTCCGCTGCTTTTGAAATATCTGTGAGCTTTGTTTTGGCATCATTTAGTCCTTCGCACTGCACCTGACATAATCCCGGGCCATTTTCTTACAGTCACTAATTTTACCAAATTTACATTTTTACTTTTCCTAATGCAATATTTCCCATGCTGTCTCCATCCACCGCCCCTCACTGCCTGAAGCCCTGCCCCTCACACAGGGAGCCCCAGCCATGACTGCCTAGTGCCCCGCCCCGCACTGACTGGATCCCCACCCCTGAAAGCCTGGAACCCCGCCCCTCACTCATGGGGCCTTGCCCTTCATAATTGGAGCCCCGCCCCTCAAATATGGAGCCTTGCCCCTGACTGCATGGAGCCCTGCCCATCCCTCATGGATCCCCGCCCATCACTGGCTGGAGCCCTGCCCCACACACATGGAGCCCTTTCCCTCACACATGGAGCCCTGCCCCTCTCTGGCGGGAGCCCTGCCCCTCACACATGGAGCCCCGGCCATCACTGCCTAGAACCTAGCCCCTCACTGACAGGATCCCCTTCCCTGACAACCTCGAACCCCGCCCCCCACGCATGGAAACACTTCCCTCACTCATGGGACCCTGCCATTCAGAATTGTAGCCCCGCCCCTCAAACATGGACGCCTGCCCATCCCACATGGAGCCCCGCCCATCACTGGCTGGAGCCCTGCCCCACACACATGGAGCCGCTTCCCTCACACCTAGAGCACCGCCCCTCACTGCCTGAAGCCCTGCCCCTCACTCATGGAGCCTCTGTTTGTAGGTCCTTAAATTCGATTTTAATCTTTATTGGGGATCAATTTTGGCAAGCTTTGCTGCATGTGCCTGTACTTGCTGGCGTATGGCCGGCCTGCATTTTGATGGCTTCGGTCCTGGAAACGATTTTTTCTTGTTTTTTTTTTTTTTTCTTGTTTTAAGTATTCATGCCATGTCCCTCATATCTTCCCCCTAAGTTGTGTCTTCCTCCTTGACTTTTTCCCGTGCTTTTGCAACATCTGTGAGCCTATTTTTTGCATGTTTTGGTCCTTTGCAATGCAGCTGATTTCCTCACAGCCTATTTTTTGAAGACATTAAAATTCCTGATTTTCTGATTCTTTCAATTGCATTTCATTTGAACCTATCTCCTTTCCAGAGTGTTTGTAAGCCTTTCTTTTGGGATTCACAAGATTCCTTTTCCCTTCGTTAAAGGAAATTTCATTTCCTTTCGAGAAGGGAAAAGAAATCTTGCGATTTCAATGGGGACCAATTGAAGAATCATTGGTGCATTTCCCTACCCTTGATGGCATGCCATGCCTTTTGGTGGTTTTGACTTGGGGAAAGATTTTTTTCATTTTTTGGTTGATTACTGAATTGCCCATGCCATGTCCCTCATATCTTGCCCCCTAAGATGTGTCTTTCTCCTCGACTTTTTCCCCTGCTTTTGCAACATCTGTGAGCTTAGTTTTTGCATTTTTTGGTCCTTCGCACTGCACCTGATATTATCCCGGGCCATTTTCTTACAGTCACTAAATTTCCCAAATTTTCTTTTTTTCTCCTCCAATTACAATTCCTTTGAGGGTGCCTCCATTCCAGCCTGATTGTAGGTGGTTCTTTTCTGTTTTGGCCTTCAGTGGGGATCAATTTTGGCAAGATTTGCTGCATGTGCCTGCAGTTACTGGCTTATGGACTGCCTGGATTTTGATGTCTTTGGCTTTGGGAAAGATTTTTCCTTCTTTTTTTTTTTTGGTTTTAAATATTCATGCCATGTCCCTCATATCTTGCCCCCTAAGTTGTGTCTTCCTCCTTGACTTTTTCCCCTGCTTTTGCAACATCTCTGAGCTTAGTTTTGGCATCTTTTTGTCCTTTGCACTGCACCTGATATAGTCCGGGGCCATTTTCTTAAAGTCACTGAATTTCCCAAATTTTCACATTTTCTCCTCCAATTGCAATTTTTTTGATGGTGTCTCCAGTCCAGCCTGTTTGTAGGTCCTATTTTCTGTTTTGGCCTTCAGTGGGGATCAATTTTGGCAAGCTTTGCTGCATCTGCCTGCCCTTGGTGGCGTATGGCCTGCCTGCATTTTGATGGCTTTTACTTTGGGAAAGATTTTTTCTTGTTTTTTTTTTTGGTTTTAGAGTATTCATGCCATGTCCCTCATATCCTGCCCCGTAAGTTGTGACTTCCTCCTTGACTTTTTCCCCTGCTTTTGCAACATCTCTGAGCTTAGTTTTGGCATCTTTTGGTCCTTTGCACTCCACCTGATATCTCCCTGGCCATTATCGTGGAGTCTCTAAATTTCCCAAATTTTATTTTTTTCTCCTCCAATTGCAATTTTTTGATGGTGTCTCCATTCCAGCCTGTTTGTAGGTCCTTATTTCCTGTTTTGGCCTTCAGTGGGGATCAATTTTGGCAAGCTTTGCTGCATGTGCCTGCACTTGCTGGCGTATGGCCTGCCTGCATTTTGATGGCTTTGACTTTGGGAAAGATTTTTTTCTTTTTTTGGTTGTTTTCTGAAGTGTTCATGCCATGTCCCTCATATCTTGCCCCCTAAGTTGTGTCTTTCTCCTCGACTTTTTCCCCTGCTTTTGCAACATCTGTGAGCTTAGTTTTTGCATTTTTTGGTCCTTCGCACTGCACCTGATATTATCCCGGGCCATTTTCTTACAGTCACTAAATTTCCCAAATTTTCTTTTTTTCTCCTCCAATTACAATTCCTTTGATGGTGCCTCCATTCCAGCCTGATTGTAGGTGGTTTTTTCTGTTTTGGCCTTCAGTGGGGATCAATTTTGGCAAGATTTGCTGCATGTGCCTGCAGTTACTGGCTTATGGCCTGCCTGCATTTTGATGGCTTTTACTTTGGGAAAGATTTTTTCTTGTTTTTTGTTTTTTTGTTGAAGTGTTCATGCCATGCGCCTCATATCTTGCCCCCTAAGTTTTGTCTTCCTCCTTGACTTTTTCCTCTGCTTTTGCATAATCTGTGACCTTAGTTTTGGCATATTTTGGTCCTTTGCACTGCACCTGATATAATCCCTGGCCATTTTCTTAGAGTCGCTAAATTTCCGAAATTTTCATTTTTTCTTTTCCAAATGCAATACTTTCGATGTCATCTCCGTGAACATCCCCTTACTGCCTGAAGCCCTGCCCCTCACACATGCAGCCCCGGCCATCACTGCCTAGAGCCCATCCCCTCATTGACTGTATCCCCACCCCTGACAGCCCACAACCCCGCCCCTCTCGCCTTGCCCTTCACAAGTGGAGCCCCGCCCCTCAAATATTGAGCCCTGCCCCTCAGTTCATGGAGCCATGCCCATCCCACATGGAGCCCCGCGTTTGTAGGTCCTTGTTTTCGGTTTTGGCCTTCTGCGGGGATCAATTTTGGCAAGCTTTGCTGCATGTGCCTGCTCTTGCTGGCGTATTGCCTGTCTGCATTTTGATGGCTTTGGTCCTGGAAACGATTTTTTCTTTTTTTTTTTTTTTTTCTTGTTTTAAGTATTCATGCCATGTCCCTCATATCTTCCCCCTAAGTTGTGTCTTCCTCCTTGACTTTTTCCCGTGCTTTTGCAACATCTGTGAGCCTATTTTTTGCATGTTTTGGTCCTTTGCAATGCAGCTGATTTCCTCACAGCCTATTTTTTGAAGACATTAAAATTCCTGATTTTCTGATTCTTTCAATTGCATTTCATTTGAACCTATCTCCTTTCCAGAGTGTTTGTAAGCCTTTCTTTTGGGATTCACAAGATTCCTTTTCCCTTCGTTAAAGGAAATTTCATTTCCTTTCGAGAAGGGAAAAGAAATCTTGCGATTTCAATGGGGACCAATTGAAGAATCATTGGTGCATTTCCCTGCCCTTGATGGCATGCCATGCCTTTTGGTAGTTTTGACTTGGGGAAACATTTTTTTCATTTTTTGGTTGATTACTGAATTGCCCATGCCATGTCCCTCATATCTTGCCCCCTAAGATGTGTCTTCCTCCTTGACTTTTTCCCCTGCTTTTGCAACATCTGTGAGCTTAGTTTTTGCATTTTTTGGTCCTTCGCACTGCACCTGATATTATCCCGGGCCATTTTCTTACAGTCACTAAATTTCCCAAATTTTCTTTTTTTCTCCTCCAATTACAATTCCTTTGATGGTGCCTCCATTCCAGCCTGATTGTAGGTGGTCTTTTCTGTTTTGGCCTTCAGTGGGGATCAATTTTGGCAAGATTTGCTGCATGTGCCTGCAGTTACTGGCTTATGGACTGCCTGGATTTTGATGTCTTTGGCTTTGGGAAAGACTTTTCCTTCTTTTTTTTTTTTGGCTTTAAATATTCATGCCATGTCCCTCATATCTTGCCCCCTAAGTTGTGTCTTCCTCCTTGACTTTTTCCCCTGCTTTTGCAACATCTCTGAGCTTAGTTTTGGCATCTTTTGGTCCTTTGCACTGCACCTGATGTAATCACGGGCGATTTTCTTAGAGTCACTAAATTTGCCAAATTTTCTTTTTTTCTCCTCCAATTGCAATTCTTTGATGGTGTCTCCATTCCAGCCTTTTTTTTAGGTCCTTCTTTTCTGTTTTGGCCTTGACTGGGAATCAGTTTTGGCAAGCTTTGCTGCATGTGCCTGCACTTGCTGGCGTATGGCCTGCCTGCATTTTGATGGCTTTGACTTTGGGAAAGATATTTTCTTGTTTTTTCTTTTTATGGTTTTAGAGTATTCATGCCATGTCCCTCATATCTTGCCCCCTAAGTTGTGTCTTCCTCCTTGACTTTTTCTCCTGTTTTTGCAACATCTGTGAGCTTAGTTTGATCCTTTGGACTGCACATGATATAATCCCCGGCCATTTTCTTAGAGTCACTAAAATTCCCAAATTTTCATTTTTTCTTTTCCTAATGCAATACTTTCGATGCCGTCTCCATGAACCGCCCCTCACTGCGTGAAGCCCTGCCCCTCACACATGGAGCCCCAGCCATCACTGCCTAGAGCCCATCCCCTCATTGTCTGGATCCCCACCCCTTAAATCCCGGAACCCTGCCCCTCACGCATTGAACCACTTCTCTCATTTATGGGGCCTTGCCCTTCACAAGTGGAGCCCTGCCTTTCAAATATTGATCCCTGCCCCTCACTTCATGGAGCCATGCCCATCCCACATGGAGCCCCGTGTTTGTAGGTCCTTCTTTTCGGTTTTGGGCTTCAAAGGGGATCACTTTTGGCAAGCTTTGCTGCATGTGCCTGCACTTGCTGGCTTATGGCCTGCCTGCATTTTGATGGCTTTGACTTTGGGAACGATTTTATCTAGGTTTTTTTTTTTTTTGTTAAAAATATTCATGCCATGTCCCTAATATCATGCCCCCTAAGTTGTGTCTTCCTCATTGACTTTTTCCCCTTCTTTTGAAATATCTGTGAGCTTTGTTTTCGCATCTTTTGGTCCTTCGCACTGCACCTGACATAATCCCTGGCCATATTCTTACAGTCACTAAATTTACCAAATTTTCATTTTTACTTTTCCTAATGCAATTCTTTCAATGCTGTCTCCATCCACTGCCCCTCACTGCCTGAAGCCCTGCCCCTCACACATGCAGCCCCGGCAATCAATGCCTAGAGCCCATCCCCTCACTGACTGGATCCCCACACTTGACAGCCCAGAACCCAGCCCCTCATGCATGGAACCACTTCCCTCACTCATGGGGCCTTGCCCTTCACAAGTGGAGCCCCGCCCCTCGAATATTGAGCCCTGCCCCTCACTTCATGGAGCCATGCCCATCCCACATGGAGCCCCGCGTTTGTAGGTCCTTGTTTTCGGTTTTGGCCTTCTGTGGGGATCAATTTTGGCAAGCTTTGCTTCATGTGCCTGGACTTGCTGGCCTATGGCCTGCCTGCATTTTGATGGCTTTGACTTTGGGAAAGATTTTTTGTTGATTTTTGTTTTTTTGTTTAAGTGTTCATGCCATGTCCATCATATCTTGCCCCCTAAGTTTTGTCTTCCTCCTTGACTTTTCCCCCTGCTTTTGCAACATCTGTGTGCTTAGTTTTGGCATCTTTTCGTCCTTTGCACTGCACCTGATATAATCCCGGGCCATTTTCGTAGAGTCTCTAAATTTACCAAATTTTTTTTTTTTCTCCTCCAATTGCAATTTTTTTGATGGTGTCTCCATTCCACCCTGTTTGTAGGTCCTTCTTTTCTGTTTTGGCCTTCAGTGGGGATCAATTTTGGCAAGGTTTGCTGCATGTGCCTGCACTTGCTGGCGTATGGCCGGCCTGCCTGTTGATGGCTTGTACTTTGGGAAAGATTTTTTATTGTTTTATGTTTTTTTGTTGAAGTGTTCATGCCATGCCCCTCATATCTTGCCCCCTAAGTTGTGTCTTCCTCCTTGATATTTTCCTCTGCTTTTGCAACATCTGTGAGCTTATTTTTGGTCCTTTGGACTGCACCTGATATAATCCTGGGCCATTTTCTAAGAGTCACTAAATTTCCGAAATTTTCATTTTTTCTTTTCCAAATGCAATACTTTCGATGCCATCACCACGAACCGCCCCTGATGGCCAGAAGCGCTGCCCCTCACACATGGAGCCCAGGCCATCACTGCCTAGAGCCCAACCCCTCACTGACTGGATCCCCACCCCCAGAATGCCTGGTACCCCGCCCCTCACTCATTGGGCCCCGCCCTTCATATTTGGAACCCGGCCCCTCAAATATGGAGCCCTGCCCCTCACTGCATGGAGCCCTGCCCATCCCACATGGAGCCCCGCCCATCACTGGCTGGAGCCCTGCCCCACAAACATGGAGCCCTTTCCCTCATACATGGAGCCCTGCCCCTCTCTGGCTTGCGCCCTGCCCCTAACACATGGAGCCCCGGCCATCACTGCCTAGAGCCCCGCCCCTCACTGACTGGATCCCCACCCCTGAGAGCATGGAACCCCGCCCCTCACGCATGGAACTCTTTCCCTAACTCATGGGGCCCTGCCCTTCAAAGTTGGAGCCCCGCCCCCCAAATCGGGAGCCCTGCCTCTCACTGCTTTGAGCCCTGCCCATCCCACATGGAGCCCCGCCCATCACTGGATGGTTCCCTGCCCCACACACATGGAACTCCTTCCCTCACACATAGAACTGCGGCCCTCACTGCCTGAAGCCCTGGCCCTCACACATGGAGTCCCGGCCATCACTGCCTAGAGCCCCGCCCCTCACTGACTGGATCCCCACCCCTGACAGCCTCGAACCCCTTCCCTCACTCATGGGGCCTTGCCCTTCACAATTGGATCCCCACCCCTCAAATATGGAGCCCTGCCCTTCACTGCATGGAGCCCTGCCCATCCCACATGGAACCCCGCCCATCACTGGCTGGAGCCCTGCCCCACACACATGGAGCCATTTCCCTCACACATGGAGCCCTGCCCCTCTCTGGCTTGAGCCCTGCCCCACTCACATGTAGCCCCTTCCCTCACATGTAGAGCAGCTCCCCTCACTGCCTGAAACCCTGCCCCTCACACATGGAGCCCCGCGTTACTAGGTCCTTCTTTTTGGTTTCGGCGTTCAGTGGTGATCAATTTTGGCAAGCTTTGCTGCATGTGCCTGCACTTGCTGGCGTATGGCCTGCCTGCATTTTGATGGCTTTGACTATGGGAACGAGTTTTTCTTTTTTTACTTTTTTTCTTGTTTTAAGTATTCATGCCATGTCCCTCATATCTTGCCCCCTAAATTGTGTCTTCCTCCTTGAACTTTTCCCCTGTTTTGCAACATCTGTGAGCTTTGTTTTGGCATCTTTTGGTCCTTCGCACTGCAACTGATATAATCCTGGGCCATTTTCTTAGAGTCAATAAATTTCCCAAATTTTCATTTTTTCTTCTCCAAATGTAATAGTTTCGCTGCTGTCTCCATGCACCGCCCCTCAGTGCCTGAAGCCCTGCCCCTCCCACATGGATCCCCACCCATCACAGGCTGGAGCCCTGCCCCTCACACATGGAGCCCATTCCCTCACACATAGAGCCCTGCCACTCTCTGGCTGGAGCCCTGCCCCTAACACATGGAGCCCCGGCCATCACTGCCTAGAGCCCCGCCCCTGACTGACTGGATCCCCACCCCTGAAAGCCTGGAAACCCGCCCCTCACGCAGGGAACCCCTTCCTTCACTCATGGGGCCCTGCCCTTCACAGTTGGAGCCCCGCCCCTCAAATATGGAGCCCTGCCTCTCAATGCATGGAGCCGTGCCCATCGCACATGGAGCCCCGCCCATCACTGCCTGGAGCCCCTTCCCTCACACGTAGAGCAGCGCCCCTAACTGTTGCCCGATTGATAAATGACACAAAACTCGGATAAGTTTTCTGGGTGCTTTATTAAGGGCCCCGGGAGCTTGGGGGACTCACGTCCCAAAGTCCGAGCCCCCAAATTCACGTATGGGTGCTTCCCTCTTATACATGTGATTCACAACAAAGTCTCCAAGAAACAGTTACCCCGTTCCCCTTGCCTGGTCACAGACCCCTTGTGATACATTCCTTGGTTCACAAACAAGATCATTAATCCTCTGCTTATCTTATTCTAAGAGCATTGTATGCTGCCTCCAGACAGGTTAGCATTCTTACTTTCCTGCACTAGTTTAATTATTTATTAAATCCCTAAGACTACCTGCTAGGTTACACACAAAACCCAACACACTTTCAACGGCTACAAGACTACTTTTCAACAAACCAGTTCACACACAACTCACTATAATTAAATATTTTGCTAAATTTCATTTCTTTTCCAACATCTCCCCCCTTTTGAGCATCCTTCAGTCCTACTGCAAGGATGCTCAATCAACAGTATTGACAGTAACATCTTCATAACGAGGTGGGGAGTTTTCTTCATTCTGCCGCCCGCGGGTCATCGCCTTCAGCAACCGGAGAGATCGCCTCTTTTCCTTTTCGATCACACCTAAGAGGCATCTATATACAATCCATATAGTCACCAAAAATACTAAAAACATTAGTACATACTGGATAGCAGACGTAATCCAGCCAGACAGGTGAAGCCCCAAAGAATCAAATACTGCTTCTATCCAGTTATGCTGCGCTTCCTTTTCAATTTCTTTGGTTTTTGTTTCCACTTCTGCCAGTTGAGAAATATCTTTCTCAACTTCAAGTGTAACATTTGGAATGTGTACACAGCAATGATCTATTCTCCTACTCAGGTAACCACAAACTCCATGCACTTTTAACAGTAGCAAATCCAATGCCATTCTATTTTGTAGGGTCATTCTTGATGGAGCTTGCAACTGCAAATTTAGATCTTTAAATCCCTTCTTAGTAGCTGCTGCCAACCTTTCTGTCTGTCCTAACAAATTGTTGAGCATTTCCCTGTTTCGATATGTTGCTACCGGAGGGAATAATGACTCCAATATCCATCCAAATTGTACTCCTGAACCAGGTTCATGCCACTGCTCCTCTAGGGATTCTTCCCTCTTTTTGAGTCCTTTCCTTTGGATCAATCTATTCTGTTTCCAGTATGGACACAATGTGGGAACCCCTAGGGTGATTTGTGTTACTGATCCATCTAGAGGTAAATGTGTGGTCCACTGTCCATGTCCCAAAACCCAGACTAAATTTCCAGGGCTATGCACAGTAGTATATCTGCAATCTATAGGTCCATCCATGGACTCTCTGCTTACCGTGTGATCATACCCCCTACACTCGCATCCCCACTTTAATGCCATTTTCACCGGTACCAATCCAATTCGGTCTTCCGGTGTATCACATATAAAAACCTCAGTACAATTCCAATCCTCTTTCTGCGGTCTGAACTCTCGGGAAGATGTAGACGTGATGAGGGCCCTATAATGTGACTGATTCTTTACTCCTGACCATTGGATGCACCATTGTACTTCCCCAAGGTAATTATAGTGTTCCAAAACACTAGGTCCCCATAATGTCTTCCAACTATTCCAGGTGTCAAAATTCCGTGTGACATTCTGACAACTCATCTCATTTTGGTGGGATTTTGTTCTTATTCGTACTGTATTGCATGGCTCATCTATTGGGGTTGCAATTAAACACCTCCTGGTATTTTGAATCCAACCACAATGATTGGATTTCTTTTCACATTCCTCTCTAGTCATAACCCGAATGGTCATACACAAATCCTTCCATACATCTACTGGTTTGGGGACTGACTGACAGGACCATGAAACATTCTTGAATGTTTCAGGCATTTTGGTCACCGGTATTATTCCCCAGGGGATTGGTTCACCTGCAGCCTGTGGTAATGGCAGGCAAGCTGTTATTTTAGTCACATTCTGCATGATCCCAAAATCTCTGATTAATCCTACCACTAAGTTTTCCTGCTCAGTATTTCGTTCTATTGTACCATTAACCTCCCGTCTACTCCTTCTACCGTGTCTCAGTAAGGATAACATCATTCTGTCATGCCTCCACCATGCATTTCCTATTCTAGGATTAGTGACATTCGACCACCCACAACCTTTGCCTTCCTTCCCCCACCAACTGGTCCCGTCCTCCATTCTATCCCAGGTCAGTTCCCTATTTTGCTTCCACCATTTGACCCAAAGGTTCCTTTGATATCTTGATCTTACTAGGAAGGAACAATTTATTCTGAGAGGTGGCCCATCCCACATGTCCACTGCCATTGATACTGGATTAACCTTTATGTTTTCAGCACGATCCCCTGTCCATGGCAAAACCCTCATACTCACTCTTTTGTAATCAAAACTATCCCGTATTTTGACCAAACATGTATATTCTCCCGTATCGTTTGTGGTTACCTTGGTAAGATTCAGTACCGTGTTTCCTTGTTGTTTATCCTGATCCCAACCGACTCCTATCTTGCCTCGGCTTCTTTCAGCCCCCCGTTGCCATATTGCAATAACTTCACGGGCCTCAACTTTCTGGCTGTCAAATATAACACAAGTTAATTGAACATCCATCCTTTCCATGACTATAACCTTTGTTTCTTCAACCTGTACTAGAGTAGACCCTTGAACGGGTACTAGTCTCATGATCACTAGCAGTAATATAATTAAGAAGGCGGCTTTGCGCGGAAGATCATCCGGGTTGGAGACACTATCTGGGTTTCCCATTGGAACGGTGCCTTCTTTACCCTGGTGTAATGGATCCAAGCATCCATCCCCTGGACCTTCACCGCCGTGTAGGTCGTCATCATCACCTGGTGGGGTCCGCTCCATGATTCCCGTAGCGGATCCGTGATCCACTTCTTGACGTACACCTGGTCCCCAGGCTGGATGTCGTGGACAGAATTCTCCAGCGTGAGCGGTCTATTCCACTGTAACGTATTTCTTAAAGAATTCAAGATCTTATTAAGTGACATAACATACTCTGCAATCGCCTGGTCCCCACTCACATGTACCTCCCCTTTTAATACAGTTGCATGATATGGTTTGCCATATAATATCTCATATGGACTTACGCCTACCTTTTCCCTTGGTTTAATTCGAATCCTGAGTAGGGCCAAAGGCAAAGCTTGAGGCCAGTGCAGTTTAGCTTCCTGGCAAATCTTTTTGATTTGTCCTTTCAGGGTTTGATTCATCCTTTCCACCTGCCCACTAGACTGAGGTCTCCAGGGGGTATGCAAATTCCAGGTTATATCTAACATTCGTGCTAATTCCTGCACTACCCCAGCTATAAAATGCGGACCCCTATCTGATGACAATCCTAAGGGTACTCCAAATCTTGGTATTATTTCTTTTAACAAGGTTTTTACCACCTCCTTAGCCTGATTAGTTCTACATGGAAAAGCTTCCGGCCACCCTGAGAACGTACATACGTACACTAACAAGTATCTGTATCCCTGTGCCTTAGGCAATTCAGAAAAATCAATTTGCCAGTAATCTCCTGGTTGTGGCCCGACTTGCAACTTTCCCATTTGTATTTGTCTCCTAACTACTGGATTATTTTTCAAACATACCGGGCACATTGCATTAACTCTTTTTGCCATTGTTAACATCTGATTAGAGATTATCTCATTCTTCAAAAATTTTACCAATACTTCTGCCCCCCAATGACATTTATTATGTTCTGATTCCAAAATAAATTTCATTATGTGGGTAGGTACCACTATTTGTCCCATTGGTGTAACGTACCACCCAAGTTGATTCTTCTGTGCCCCTAGCAAGTTTATTAGTTTTCCATCTTCTATTGAATATTTGGGCTCTTGATTCAGGTATGGGGTAGCCGGATTTGTTCTTACCGGTACCAATGCCATTTGAGTCCATACTTCCCGTGCCACTTGCCGTGCTGTAACATCAGCAAATCGATTTCCTCTGTAAACGTCTCCTTCCGCAGTCTGATGTCCTCTAACATGCATTACTGCAACTGCTTTGGGACTGTGTACCGCATCCAGTAGCTGTAGCACTTCTTCCCGATGCTTGATGTTGGTTCCCTGTGAATTCAAAAGCCCCCTTTCCTTCCATAACGCCCCATGTACATGAACCACACCAAAGGCATATTTAGAATCTGTCCAGATATTAACCCTTTTGTCCTTGCTCAAATACAGGGCTCTGGTGAGTCCAATCACCTCTGCCTTCTGGGCCAAAGTTCCAGGTAACAAAGCCTTTGCTTCTATTACCTGATCCAATGTTACCACTGCATACCCAGCATAGCGAGTCCCATTCTCGACAAAACTGGATCCATCAGTGTATAGTTCCCATTCAGGTTCTTCCAATGGTTCATCCTTTAGGTCGGGTCTGCTGGCATACACTTGTTCAATTACCTCTACGCAATCGTGCACCAGTCCCCCAGCCTCCTGGTCACTGCGTAAAAACTCTGCTGGATTAACATGATTAGTAGTCCTTATTTCAATATCATCCTGTTCTCTCAGGATAGCCTGGTATTGCAACATTCGACTGGATGATAGCCAGTGACCCCCCTTTTGCTCCAAAACGGCCATGACCATATGGGGAACAAACACTTTCATTTTTGCCCCCAAAGTCAATTTCCGGGCCTCTTGAATAAGAATTATTGTTGCCGCCACAGCTCGTAAACACGAGGGCCACCCGGAACTTACCGAATCCAGTTGTTTAGAGAAGTATCCCACTGGCCTCTTCCAGGATCCCACCTTCTGGGTGAGGACCCCCAATGCCAGTTTTTGCCTCTCATTCACGTACAACTGGAATTCTTTGGTCAGGTCAAGGAGTCCTAGGGCTGGGGCCTCCTTTAGTGCCTGCTTCAATTTCTGGAAGGCCTTCTTTTGCTGTGTCGTCCACTCCAACCGATGCTGCTTCAAGGCCTCATACAGTGGCTTGGCTAGGAGACCAAAATTCATGATCCACAGTCGACACCATCCCACCATTCCTAGAAAAGATCTCAATTCCTGATGGTTACGAGGCAAAGGAATAGCACATATTGCCTCTATTCGGTTTACTCCCAAACGTCTCTGCCCTTGTGTGATCTCACAACCGAGGTAAATAACGCTATTTTTGACCAATTGAGCTTTTTCCTTAGAAACCCGATACCCTGCTTGGCCAAGCCTGTTGAGTAATTTAATTGTAATTCCACGCACATTTCCCTTTCCTTAGTAGCCAGAAAGATGTCGTCCACGTACTGCAGGACTACATACAAGGATGGGGATATTGTTACCTGGGTTATCTTCCATTCCTCCAGCTCCTTGGCCAGTTGGTTTCCAAAAATAGTAGGGCTGCTTCTTTCTCCCAAAATCAGGACTCTCCCACTCGAAGGCAAAATATTTCCTACTCTCTACTGCCAGTGGGATGCAGAAGAAGGCATCTTTAAAGTCAATCACTGAGAACCATTTAAACTCCTCCGATACAGATGTTAACAAGGTATAAGGATTAGCAACAACTGGATGTATGTCTTTCACTATTTCATTAATAGCCCTTAAGTCCTGTACCAAACGGTACTTACCATTAGGTTTCTTTACTGGAAAAATTGGAGTATTATACTCCGATTCGCATTCCTGTAATATTCCTTGAACCAAATATTGTTTAATTAACGGGGCTACTCCCCTCCTTGCCTCAAGCTTCAAGGGGTATTGCTTTATCCTCACTGGTCGGGCCCCTTCCTTTAGTTCCACCTTTACTGGCTGCGCAGCTTTAGATTTTCCGGGGACCCCTGACTCCCATACCCAGGGTACTACAGCCTGCTCAATTTCTTCTGGAATAGGAGAGGCATCCACTTCCTTGATCACAAAAATGCCTGCTATTTGTTCCTCAGGTATTTCCAATTTCACCCTTCCAGCTTTTGTAACTTTTTCCTAATATCCTCTTGTGATTGCCCCATAAACAACAATGCCAATTGAAGTTTTCCTGATTGATCCTCTACATCTAAATTAGTAAACTTCTGAGCCATGTCTTTTAATCGTTCTAAAAAGGCAGACGGAGACTCATTCTTGTCCTGCTTGACCGAATACAACTTAGACCAGTTCATAGTCTTAGGTATTCCTGTCCTAATTCCTTCCACCAACAATTCCTGATATCGTTTTACAGCCCTTATTCCTCCCGTAGAGTTTGGGTCCCATTTAGGTTCCTCACTTGGTACCAATTCATCAACTGTCTCATTTAGTTGTCTCAACCGAATTTCCTCACGAGCCTTTTCTCTAGTGGCTCTAATAATCATTTCCTTTTCCGTGGAATCCATTATAGTATCTAATAATACCTGTAAATCATTCCAGTCCGGATTCTGAGTCTTTATTACCATTTTAACCACCCTTGCCACCCTTTCAGGATCCTCCTGATAACTCCCCGCTGATTGCTTCCATATTACCAAATCCCCGGGGGAGAAAGGCAGCTTTATAAGTATCCTTTCTCCCTGTGGTCCCACAGCTTCCCTTAACGGCGCAATTAACCGTGGCCCCTTCTGCCCCTTCCTTCCCTTGCGAGTCCGCCCTGCTAACGGAGTTCTTTTAACACTCTCATTCTTTTCACCATCACCACCATCACTGTCACTCTCACTAGATCCCGTTTTTATAGCTATATTCGCAGGGGGAGCAGGGGGCACATTAGGAGCAACCGGAACCCTCGGAGGTGCTATACAATAAGACAAATCTTCCTCGACTGAAGGATACAAATTACGCTCCTTTCTTTCTTTACATCCCACACACTCCCTTTCATCATTCACTTCTAAAACCAAAATACCACATTCCTTTTGCCATTCCTCTTTCCGGTATAAAACGAAAAACAAATCCAAATATGTTATTTCATCCCATTTCTCATTTCTCCTTAAAAATTGCATCAAAGATTCCATTATCCCCAATTCCAGTGTACCATTCACCGGCCATCCCGCTTCCCCAATCTCATATTCAGGCCACCAATGATTACAATAATCTATCATTTTACTTTTATCCAATTCTTGATAATACCCCTCACTTTTCCACCGTTTCAATATACAACCTAATGGTGTATTTCCAGGTATTTTACCATTGGCTTGCACTAAGGCTTTAAAAGTTTTAAAAGACATCATATTACAACCTTTAATTCCACCTTTAATCCCAATAAACCAATATACCTTAAACCAGTATACCTTCTCGCTGTCCTTCCCTAAAACAAACAGGAGGCGAGTGCCGGACCTGCGTCCTTAGACGTCTTATGGCCGGAGCCTAGGCTTTTTTACCAACCACCAAATCCAAATCTAATTATCACTTTTTCCAATATAAAGCACCTTCGGGCTTACCTTGGCAGTTGTCCAACAGGCGCGGGGGGTCGGACACGACCGATTACTCCCCGAGAAGTGCTCGGTGCCGGCTTGGAGTGGATCGGGAAGTGAACCGCCCCAGCAGCCCTTGGAGTCCTGCCGCGGTCGCCAGAAAACTGTTGCCTGATTGATAAATGACACAAAACTCGGATAAGTTTTGTGGGTGCTTCATTAAGGGCCCGGGGAGCTTGGGGGACTCACGTCCCAAAGTCCGAGCCCCCAAATTCACGTATGGGTGCTTCCCTCTTATACATGTGATTCACAACAAAGTCTCCAAGAAACAGTTACCCCGTTCCCCTTGCCTGGTCACAGACCCCTTGTGATACATTCCTTGGTTCACAAACAAGATCATTAATCCTCTGCTTATCTTATTCTAAGAGCATTGTATGCTGCCTCCAGACAGGTTAGCATTCTTACTTTCCTGCACTAGTTTAATTATTTATTAAATCCCTAAGACTACCTGCTAGGTTACACACAAAACCCAACACACATTCAACGGCTACAAGACTACTTTTTAACAAACCAGTTCACACACAACTCACTACAATTAAATATTTTGCTACATTTAATTTCTTTTCCAACATAACTGCCTGAAGCCCTGCCCCTCACACATGGAGCCCCGCGTTTTTAGGTCCTTCTTTTCGGTTTTGGCCTTCAAAAGGGATCAATTTTGGCAAGCTTTGCTGCATGTGCCTGCACTTGCTGCTGGCGTATGGCCTGCCTGCATTTTGATGGCTTTGACTTTGGGAACGATTTTTTCTTGTTTTTTTTTTTTTTCTTGTTTTAAGTATTCATGCCATGTCCCTCATATCTTGCCGCCTAAATTCTGTCTTCATCCTTGACTTTTTCCCCTGCTTTTGCAACATCTGTGAGCTTTGATTTAGCATCACTTGCTCCTTCGCAGTGCACCTGATATAACCCCGGGCCATTACCTTAGAGTCACTAAATTTCCCAAATTTTCATTGTTTCTTTTCCTAATGCAATTCTTTCGATGTTGTCTCCATGCATCGCCACTCACTGCCTGAAGCCCTGCCGCTCACACATGGAGCCCCGGCCATCACTGCCTAGAGCCCCGCCCCTCACTGACTGGATCCCCACCCTTGACAGCCTGGAACCCCGCCCCTCACTCATGGGGCCTTGCCCTTCATATTTGAAACCCCGGCCCTCAAATATGGAGCCCTACCCCTCACTGCATGGAGCCCTGCAAATCCCACATGGAGCCCCGCCCATCACTGGCTGGAGCCCAGACCCACACACATGGAGCCCTTTCCCTCACACATGGAGCACTGCCCCTCTCTGCCTGGAGCCCTGCCACTAACAAATGGAGCCCCGGCCATCAATGCCTAGAGCCCCGCCCCTCACTGACTGGATCCCCACCCCTGAGAGCATGGAACCCCGCCCCTCACGCATGGAACCCCTTCCCTCACTCATGGGGCCCTGCCCCTCACTGACTGGATCCCCACCCCTGAGAGCATGGAACCCCGCCCCTCACCCATGGAACTCTTTCCCTCACTCATGGGGGCCTGCCCTTCAAAGTTGGAGCCCCGTCCCCCAAATAGGGAGCCCTGCCTCTCACTGCTTTGAGCCCTGCCCATCCCACATGGAGCCCCGCCCATCACTGGATGGTTCCCTGCCCCACACACATGGAACCCCTTCCCTCACACATAGAACAGCGGCCCTCACTGCCTGAAGCCCTGGCCCTCACACATGGAGCCCCTTCCCTCACATATAGAGCAGCTCCCCTCACTGCCTGAAACCCTGCCCCTCACACATGGAGCCCCGCGTTACTAGGTCCTTCTTTTCGGTTTCGGCGTTCAGTGGGGATCAATTTTGGCAAGCTTTGCTGCATGTGTCTGCACTTGCTGGCTTATGGCCTCCCTGCAGTTTGAAGGCTTTGACTTTGGGAAAGATTTTTCCTTGTTTTTTTTTTTCTTGTTTTAAGAATTCATGCCATGTCCCTCATATCTTGCCCCCTAAGTTATGTCTTCCTCCTTGACTTTTTCCCCTGCTTTTGCAACATCTGTGAGCATTGTTTTAGCATCTTTTGTTCCTTCCACCTGCACCTGATATAACCCCGGTCCATTTTCTTAGAGTCACTAAATTTCCCAAATTTTCATTTTTACTTTTCCTTATGCAATTTTTCCGATGCTGTCTCCATCCATCGCCCATCACTGCCTGAAGCGCTGCCCCGAACACATGGAGCCCCGGCCACCACTGCTTAGAGCCCCACCCCTCACTGACTGGATCCCCACCCCTGAAAGCCTGGAACCCCTTCCCTCACTCATGGGGCGTTGACCTTAACAATCGAAGGCCCGCCCCTCAAATATGGAGCCCTGCCCCTCACTGCATGGAGACCTATCCATCCCACAGGGAGCCTCGCCCATCACTGGCTGGAGCCCCGCCCCACACACATGGAGCCCTTTCCCTCATACATGGAGCCCTGGCCCTCTCTGGCTGGAGCCCTGCCCCTAACACATGGAGCCTCGGCCATCACTGCCTAGAGCCCCACCTCTCATTGACTGGATCCCCACCCCTGACAGCCTGAAACCCCACCCCTCACACATGGAACCCCTTCCCTCTTTCATGGGGCCCTGCCCTTCACAATTGGAGACCCGCCCCTCAAATATTCAGCCCTGCCCTACCCACATGGAGCCCCGCCCATCACTGGCTGGAGCCCTGCCCCACACACATGGAGCCCCGCGTTTGTAGGTCCTTCTTTTCGGTTTTGGCCTTCAGTGGGGATCAATTTTGGCAAGCTTTGCTGCATGTGCCTGCCCTTGCTGGCGTATGGCATGCCTGCATTTTGATGGCTTTGACTTTGGGAAAGATTTTTTCTTTTTTTTTTTTTGTTCCTTTGCAATGCAGCTGATTTCCTCACAGCCTATTTTTTGAAGAGACTAAAATTCCCAATTTTCTGATTTTTTCAATTGCATTTCATTTGAACCTATCTCCTTTCCAGAGTGTTTGTAAGCCTTTCTTTTGGGATTCGCAAGATTCCTTTTCCCTTTCCGAAAGGAAATGAAATTTCCTTTCGGGAAGGGAAAAGGAATCCTGCGATTTCAATGGGGACCAATAGAGGAATATTTGGTGCATGTCGCTGCACTTGATGGCAGGCCATGCCTTTTGATGGCTTTGACTTTGGGAAAGATTTTTTTCTTTTTTTGGTTGTTTTCTGAAGTGTTCATGCCATGTCCCTCATATCTTGCCCCCTAAGTTGTGTCTTCCTCCTTGACTTTTTCCCCTGCTTTTGCAACATCTGTGAGCTTAGTTTTGGCATCTTTTGGTCCTTTGCACTGCACCTGATATAAACCCAGGCCATTTTCTTAGAGTCTCTAAATTTCCCAAATTTTTTTTTTTCTCCTCCAATTGCAATTCCTTTGATGTTGACTCCTTTCCAGCGTGTTTGTAGGTCCTTCTTTTCTGTTTTGGCCTTCAGTGGGGATCAATTTTGGCAAGCTTTGCTGCATGTGCCTGCCCTTGGTGGCGTATGGCCTGCCTGCATTTTGATGGCTTTGACTTTGGAAAAGATTTTTTCTTTTTTTTTTTTTTTATTATTTTAAGTATTCATGCCATGTCCCTCATATCTTGCCCCCTAAGTTGTGTCTTCCTCCTTGACTTTTTCCCCTGCTTTTGCAACATCTGTGAGCTTAGTTTTGGCACCTTTTGGTCCTTTGCAATGCACCTGATAAAACCCCAGGCCATATTCTAAGAGTCACTAAATTTCCCAAATTTTCTTTTTTTCTCCTCCAATTGCAAATCCTTTGATGTTGTCTCCATTCCAGCGTGTTTGTAGGTCCTTCTTTTCTGTTTTGGCCTTCAGTGGGGATCAATTTTGGCAAGCTTGGCTGCATGTGCCTCCCCTTGGTGGCGTATGGCCTGCCTGCATTTTGATGGCTTTGACTTTGGGAAAGATTTTTTCTATTTTTTTTTTTGTTTGTTTTAAGTATTCATGCAATGTCCTTCAAATCTTGCCCCCTAAGTTGTGTCTTCCTCCTTGACTTTTTCCCCTGCTTTTGCAACATCTGTGAGCTTAGTTTTGGCATCTTTTGGTCCTTTGCACTGCACCTGATAAAACCCCGGGCCATTTTCTTAGAGTCACTAAATTTCCCAAATGTTCTTATTTTCTCCTCCAATTGCAATTCCTTTGATGTTGTCTCCATTCCAGCGTGTTTGCAAGTCCTTCTTTTCTGTTTTGGCCTTCAGTGGGGATCAATTTTGGCAAGCTTTGCTGCATGTGCCTGCACTTGCTGGCGTATGGCCTGCCTGCGTTTCGATGGCTTTGACTTTGGGAAAGATTTTTTCTTTTTTTTTTTTTATTATTTTAAGTATTCATGCCATGTCCCTCACATCTTGCCCCCTAAGTTGTGTCTTCCTCCTTGACTTTTTCCCCTGCTTTTGCAACATCTGTGAGCTTAGTTTTGGCATCTTTTGGTCCTTTGCACTGCAGCTGATATATACCCAGGCCATTTTCTTAGAGTCACTAAATTTCCCAAATTTTCTTTTCTTCTCCTCCAATTGCAATTCCTTTGATGTTGACTCCTTTCCAGCGTGTTTGTAGGTCCTTCTTTTCTGTTTTGGCCTTCAGTGGGGATCAGTTTTGGCAAGCTTTGCTGCATGTGCCTGGACTTGCTGGCGTATGGCCTGCCTGCATTTTGATGGCTTTGACTTTGGGAAAGATTTTTTCTTTTTTTTTTTTTTTATTATTTTAAGTATTCATGCCATGTCCCTCATATCTTGCCCCCTAAGTTGTGTCTTCCTCCTTGACTTTTTCCCCTGCTTTTGCAACATCTGTGAGCTTAGTTTTGGCACCTTTTGGTCCTTTGCAATGCACCTGATAAAACTCCAGGCCATTTTCTTAGAGTCACTAAATTTCCCAAATTTTCTTTTTTTCTCCTCCAATTGCAATTCCTTTGATGTTGACTCCTTTTCCAGCGTGTTTGTAGGTCCTTTTTTCTGTTTTGGCCTTCAGTGGGGATCAATTTTGGCAAGCTTTGCTGCATGTGCCTGCCCTTGGTGGCGTATGGCCTGCCTGCATTTTGATGGCTTTGACTTTGGGAAAGATTTTTTCTATATTTTTTTTTTTTTTTTTGTTTTAAGTATTCATGCCATGTCCTTCATATCTTGCCCCCTAAGTTGTGTCTTCCTCCTTGACTTTTTCCCCTGCTTTTGCAACATCTGTGAGCTTAGTTTTGGCACCTTTTGGTCCTTTGCACTGCACCTGATAAAACCCCGGTCCATTTTCTTAGAGTCACTAAATTTCCCAAATGTTCTTTTTTCTCCTCCAATTGCAATTCCTTTGATGTTGTCTCCATTCCAGCGTGTTTGCAAGTCCTTCTTTTCTGTTTTGGCCTTCAGTGGGGATCAATTTTGGCAAGCTTTGCTGCATGTGCCTGCCCTTGGTGGCATATGGCCTGCCTGCATTTTGATGGCTTTGACTTTGGGAAATATTTTTTCTTTTTTTTTTTTTTTTAATATTTTAAGTATTCATGCCATGTCCCTCATATCTTGCCCCCTAAGTTGTGTCTTCCTCCTTGACTTTTTCCCCTGCTTTTGCAACATCTGTGAGCTTAGTTTTGGCATCTTTTGGTCCTTTGCACTGCACCTGATAAAACCCCAGGCCATTTTCTAAGAGTCACTAAATTTCCCAAATTTTCTTTTTTTCTCCTCCAATTGCAATTCCTTTGATGTTGACTCCTTTCCAGCGTGTTTGTAGGTCCTTCTTTTCTGTTTTGGCCTTCAGTGGGGATCAATTTTGGCAAGCTTTGCTGCATGTGCCTGCACTTGCTGGCGTATGGCCTGCCTGCATTTTGATGGCTTTGACTTTGGGAAAGATTTTTTCTTTTTTTTTTTTTATTATTTTAAGTATTCATGCCATGTCCCTCACATCTTGCCCCCTAAGTTGTGTCTTCCTCCTTGACTTTTTCCCCTGCTTTTGCAACATCTGTGAGCTTAGTTTTGGCATCTTTTGGTCCTTTGCGCTGCACCTGATAAAACCTCAGGCCATTTTCTAAGAGTCACTAAATTTCCTAAATTTTCTTTATTTCTCCTCCAATTGCAATTCCTTTGATGTTGACTCCTTTCCAGCGTGTTTGTAGGTCCTTCTTTCCTGTTTTGGCCTTCAGTGGGGATCAGTTTTGGCAAGCTTTGCTGCATGTGCCTGCCCTTGGTGGCGTATGGCCTGCCTGCATTTTGATGGCTTTGAATTTGGGAAAGATTTTTTCTATTTTATTTATTTGTTTGTTTTAAGTATTCATGCCATGTCCTTCATACCTTGCCCCCTAAGTTGTGTCTTCCTCCTTGACTTTTTCCCCTGCTTTTGCAACATCTGTGAGCTTAGTTTTGGTACCTTTTGGTCCTTTGCACTGCACCTGATATAAACCCAGGCCATTTTCTTAGAGTCACTAAATTTCCCAAATTTTCTTTTTTTCTCCTCCAATTGCAATTCCTTTGATGTTGACTCCTTTCCAGCGTGTTTGTAGGTCCTTCTTTTCTGTTTTGGCCTTCAGTGGGGATCAATTTTGGCAAGCTTTGCTGCATGGGCCTGCCCTTGGTGGCGTATGGCCTGCCTGCATTTTGATGGCTTTGACTTTGGGAAAGATTTTTTCTATTTTTTTTTTTTTGTTTGTTTTAAGTATTCATGCCATGTCCCTCATATCTTGCCCCCTAAGTTGTGTCTTCCTCCTTGACTTTTTCCCCTGCTTTTGCAACATCTGTGAGCTTAGTTTTGGCATCTTTTGGTCCTTTGCACTGCACCTGATAAAACCCCGGGCCATTTTCTTAGAGTCACTAAATTTCCCAAATTTTCTTTTTTTCGCCTCCATTTGCAATTCCTTTGATGTTGACTCCTTTCCTGCGTGTTTGTAGGTCCTTCTTTTCTGTTTTGGCCTTCAGTGGGGATCAATTTTGGCAAGCTGTGCTGCATGTGCCTGCCCTTGGTGGCGTATGGCCTGCCTGCATTTTGATGGCTTTGACTTTGGGAAAGGTTTTTTATTTTTTTTTTTTTTTATTATTTTAAGTATTCATGCCATGTCCCTCATATCTTGCCCCCTAAGTTGTGTCTTCCTCCTTGACTTTTTCCCCTGCTTTTGCAACATCTGTGAGCTTAGTTTTGGCATCTTTTGGTCCTTTGCACTGCACCTGATATAAACCCAGGCCATTTTGTTAGAGTCACTAAATTTCCAAAATTTTCTTTTTTTCTCCTCCAATTGCAATTCTTTGATGTTGACTCCTTTCCAGCGTGTTTGTAGGTCCTTCTTTTCTGTTTTGGCCTTCAGTGGGGATCAATTTTGGCAAGCTGTGCTGCATGTGCCTGCACTTGCTGGCGTATGGCCTGCTTGCCTTTTGATGGCTTTGACTTTGGGAAAGAATTTTTCTTTTTTTCTTTTTTATTATTTTAAGTATTCATGCCATGTCCCTCACATCTTGCCCCCTAAGTTGTGTCTTCCTCCTTGACTTTTTCCCCTGCTTTTGCAACATCTGTGAGCTTAGTTTTGGCATCTTTTGGTCCTTTGCACTGCACCTGATAAAACCCCAGGCCATTTTATAAGAGTCACTAAATTTCCCAAATTTTCTTTTTTTCTCCTCCAATTGCAATTCCTTTGATGTTGAGTCTTTTCCATCGTGTTTGTAGGTCCTCCTTTTCTGTTTTGGCCTTCAGTGGGGATGAATTTTGGCAAACTTTGCTGCATGTGCCTGCACTTGCTGGCGTATGGCCTGCCTGCATTTTGATGGCTTTGACTTTGGGAAAGATTTTTTCTTTTTTTTTTTTATTATTTTAAGTATTCATGCCATGTCCCTCACATCTTGCCCCCTAAGTTGTGTCTTCCTCCTTGACTTTTTCCCCTGCTTTTGCAACATCTGTGAGCTTAGTTTTGGCATCTTTTGGTCCTTTGCGCTGCACCTGATAAAACCTCAGGCCATTTTCTAAGAGTCACTAAATTTCCTAAATTTTCTTTATTTCTCCTCCAATTGCAATTCCTTTGATGTTGACTCCTTTCCAGCGTGTTTGTAGGTCCTTCTTTCCTGTTTTGGCCTTCAGTGGGGATCAGTTTTGGCAAGCTTTGCTGCATGTGCCTGCCCTTGGTGGCGTATGGCCTGCCTGCATTTTGATGGCTTTGAATTTGGGAAAGATTTTTTCTATTTTATTTATTTGTTTGTTTTAAGTATTCATGCCATGTCCTTCATACCTTGCCCCCTAAGTTGTGTCTTCCTCCTTGACTTTTTCCCCTGCTTTTGCAACATCTGTGAGCTTAGTTTTGGTACCTTTTGGTCCTTTGCACTGCACCTGATATAAACCCAGGCCATTTTCTTAGAGTCACTAAATTTCCCAAATTTTCTTTTTTTCTCCTCCAATTGCAATTCCTTTGATGTTGACTCCTTTCCAGCGTGTTTGTAGGTCCTTCTTTTCTGTTTTGGCCTTCAGTGGGGATCAATTTTGGCAAGCTTTGCTGCATGGGCCTGCCCTTGGTGGCGTATGGCCTGCCTGCATTTTGATGGCTTTGACTTTGGGAAAGATTTTTTCTATTTTTTTTTTTTTGTTTGTTTTAAGTATTCATGCCATGTCCCTCATATCTTGCCCCCTAAGTTGTGTCTTCCTCCTTGACTTTTTCCCCTGCTTTTGCAACATCTGTGAGCTTAGTTTTGGCATCTTTTGGTCCTTTGCACTGCACCTGATAAAACCCCGGGCCATTTTCTTAGAGTCACTAAATTTCCCAAATTTTCTTTTTTTCGCCTCCATTTGCAATTCCTTTGATGTTGACTCCTTTCCTGCGTGTTTGTAGGTCCTTCTTTTCTGTTTTGGCCTTCAGTGGGGATCAATTTTGGCAAGCTGTGCTGCATGTGCCTGCCCTTGGTGGCGTATGGCCTGCCTGCATTTTGATGGCTTTGACTTTGGGAAAGGTTTTTTATTTTTTTTTTTTTTTATTATTTTAAGTATTCATGCCATGTCCCTCATATCTTGCCCCCTAAGTTGTGTCTTCCTCCTTGACTTTTTCCCCTGCTTTTGCAACATCTGTGAGCTTAGTTTTGGCATCTTTTGGTCCTTTGCACTGCACCTGATATAAACCCAGGCCATTTTGTTAGAGTCACTAAATTTCCAAAATTTTCTTTTTTTCTCCTCCAATTGCAATTCTTTGATGTTGACTCCTTTCCAGCGTGTTTGTAGGTCCTTCTTTTCTGTTTTGGCCTTCAGTGGGGATCAATTTTGGCAAGCTGTGCTGCATGTGCCTGCACTTGCTGGCGTATGGCCTGCTTGCCTTTTGATGGCTTTGACTTTGGGAAAGAATTTTTCTTTTTTTTTTTTTTATTATTTTAAGTATTCATGCCATGTCCCTCACATCTTGCCCCCTAAGTTGTGTCTTCCTCCTTGACTTTTTCCCCTGCTTTTGCAACATCTGTGAGCTTAGTTTTGGCATCTTTTGGTCCTTTGCACTGCACCTGATAAAACCCCAGGCCATTTTATAAGAGTCACTAAATTTCCCAAATTTTCTTTTTTTCTCCTCCAATTGCAATTCCTTTGATGTTGAGTCTTTTCCATCGTGTTTGTAGGTCCTCCTTTTCTGTTTTGGCCTTCAGTGGGGATGAATTTTGGCAAACTTTGCTGCATGTGCCTGCACTTGCTGGCGTATGGCCTGCCTGCATTTTGATGGCTTTGACTTTGGGAAAGATTTTTTCTTTTTTTTTTTTATTATTTTAAGTATTCATGCCATGTCCTTCATACCTTGCCCCCTAAGTTGTGTCTTCCTCCTTGACTTTTTCCCCTGCTTTTGCAACATCTGTGAGCTTAGTTTTGGTACCTTTTGGTCCTTTGCACTGCACCTGATATAAACCCAGGCCATTTTCTTAGAGTCACTAAATTTCCCAAATTTTCTTTTTTTCTCCTCCAATTGCAATTCCTTTGATGTTGACTCCTTTCCAGCGTGTTTGTAGGTCCTTCTTTTCTGTTTTGGCCTTCAGTGGGGATCAATTTTGGCAAGCTTTGCTGCATGGGCCTGCCCTTGGTGGCGTATGGCCTGCCTGCATTTTGATGGCTTTGACTTTGGGAAAGATTTTTTCTATTTTTTTTTTTTTGTTTGTTTTAAGTATTCATGCCATGTCCCTCATATCTTGCCCCCTAAGTTGTGTCTTCCTCCTTGACTTTTTCCCCTGCTTTTGCAAAATCTGTGAGCTTAGTTTTGGCATCTTTTGGTCCTTTGCACTGCACCTGATAAAACCCCGGGCCATTTTCTTAGAGTCACTAAATTTCCCAAATTTTCTTTTTTTCGCCTCCATTTGCAATTCCTTTGATGTTGACTCCTTTCCTGCGTGTTTGTAGGTCCTTCTTTTCTGTTTTGGCCTTCAGTGGGGATCAATTTTGGCAAGCTGTGCTGCATGTGCCTGCCCTTGGTGGCGTATGGCCTGCCTGCATTTTGATGGCTTTGACTTTGGGAAAGATTTTTTATTTTTTTTTTTTTTTATTATTTTAAGTATTCATGCCATGTCCCTCATATCTTGCCCCCTAAGTTGTGTCTTCCTCCTTGACTTTTTCCCCTGCTTTTGCAACATCTGTGAGCTTAGTTTTGGCATCTTTTGGTCCTTTGCACTGCACCTGATATAAACCCAGGCCATTTTGTTAGAGTCACTAAATTTCCAAAATTTTCTTTTTTTCTCCTCCAATTGCAATTCTTTGATGTTGACTCCTTTTCCAGCGTGTTTGTAGGTCCTTCTTTTCTGTTTTGGCCTTCAGTGGGGATCAATTTTGGCAAGCTGTGCTGCATGTGCCTGCACTTGCTGGCGTATGGCCTGCTTGCCTTTTGATGGCTTTGACTTTGGGAAAGAATTTTTCTTTTTTTTTTTTTTATTATTTTAAGTATTCATGCCATGTCCCTCACATCTTGCCCTCTAAGTTGTGTCTTCCTCCTTGACTTTTTCCCCTGCTTTTGCAACATCTGTGAGCTTAGTTTTGGCATCTTTTGGTCCTTTGCACTGCACCTGATAAAACCCCAGGCCATTTTATAAGAGTCACTAAATTTCCCAAATTTTCTTTTTTTCTCCTCCAATTGCAATTCCTTTGATGTTGAGTCCTTTCCATCGTGTTTGTAGGTCCTCCTTTTCTGTTTTGGCCTTCAGTGGGGATGAATTTTGGCAAACTTTGCTGCATGTGCCTGCACTTGCTGGCGTATGGCCTGCCTGCATTTTGATGGCTTTGACTTTGGGAAAGAGTTTTTCTTTTTTTTTTTTTTTCATTATTTTAAGTATTCATGCCATGTCCCTCATATCTTGCCCCCTAAGTTGTGTCTTCCTCCTTGACTTTTTCCCCTGCTTTTGCAACATCTGTGAGCTTAGTTTTGGCATCTTTTGGTCCTTTGCACTGCACCTGATATAAACCCAGGCCATTTCCTTAGAGTCACTAAATTTCCAAAATTTTCTTTTTTTCTCCTCCAATTGCAATTCCTTTGATGTTGACTCCTTTCCATCGTGTTTGTAGGTCCTCCTTTTCTGTTTTGGCCTTCAGTGGGGATGAATTTTGGCAAACTTTGCTGCATGTGCCTGCACTTGCTGCCATATGGCCGGCCTGCATTTTGATGGCTTTTACTTTGGGAAAGGTTTTTTCTTTTTTTTTTTTATTTTTTTAAGTATTCATGCCATGTCCCTCATATCTTGCCCCCTAAGTTGTGTCTTCCTCCTTGACTTTTTCCCCTGCTTTTGCAACATCTGTGAGCTTAGTTTTGGCACCTTTTGGTCCTTTGCAATGCAGCTGATTTCCTCACAGCCTATTTTTTGAAGAGACTAAAATTCCCCATTTTCTGCTTTTTTCAATTGCATTTCATTTGAACCTATCTCCTTTCCAGAGTGTTTGTAAGCCTTTCTTTTGGGATCCGCAAGATTCCTTTTCTTTCTTTCCTAAGTTGTGTCTTCCTCCTTGACTTTTTCCCCTGCTTTTGCAACATCTGTGAGCTTAGTTTTGGCATCTTTTGGTCCTTTGCACTGCACCTGATATAAACCCAGGCCATTTCCTTAGAGTCACTAAATTTCCCAAATTTTCTTTTTTTCTCCTCCATTTGCAATTCCTTTGATGTTGTCTCCATTCCAGCGTGTTTGCAAGTCCTTCTTTTCTCTTTTGGCCTTCAGTGGGGATCAATTTTGGCAAGCTGTGCTGCATGTGCCTGCACTTGCTGGCGTATGGCCTGCCTGCATTTTGATGGCTTTGACTTTGGGAAAGATTTTTTCTTTTTTTTTTTTTTATTATTTTAAATATTCATGCCATGTCCCTCACATCTTGCCCCCTAAGTTGTGTCTTCCTCCTTGACTTTTTCCCCTGCTTTTGCAACATCTGTGAGCTTAGTTTTGGCATCTTTTGGTCCTTTGCACTGCACCTGATATAAACCCAGGCCATTTTCTTAGAGTCACTAAATTTCCAAAATTTTCTTTTTTTCTCCTCCAATTGCAATTCCTTTGATGTTGACTCCTTTCCAGCGTGTTTGTAGGTCCTTCTTTTCTGTTTTGGCCTTCAGTGGGGATGAATTTTGGCAAACTTTGCTGCATCTGCCTGCCCTTGGTGGCGTATGGCCTGCCTGCATTTTGATGGCTTTGACTTTGGGAAAGATTTTTTATTTTTTTTTTTTATTATTTTAAGTATTCATGCCATGTCCCTCATATCTTGCCCCCTAAGTTGTGTCTTCCTCCTTGACTTTTTCCCCTGCTTTTGCAACATCTGTGAGCTTAGTTTTGGCATCTTTTGGTCCTTTGCAATGCAGCTGATTTCCTCACAGCCTATTTTTTGAAGAGACTAAAATTCCCCATTTTCTGCTTTTTTCAATTGCATTTCATTTGAACCTATCTCCTTTCCAGAGTGTTTGTAAGCCTTTCTTTTTGGAATTCGCAAGATTCCTTTTCCCTTCCCGAAAGGAAATTTCATTTCCTTTTGGGAAGGGAAAAGGAATCTTGCGATTTCAATGGGGACCAATAGAGGTATCTTTCATGCATGTCCCTGCACTTGATTGCAGTCCATGCCTTTTGATGGCTTTGATTTTGGGAAAGATTTTTTTCTTTTTTTGGTTGTTTTCTGAAGTGTTCATGCCATGTCCCTCACATCTTGCCCCCTAAGTTGTGTCTTCCTCCTTGACTTTTTCCCCTGCTTTTGCAACATCTGTGAGCTTAGTTTTGGCACCTTTTGGTCCTTTGCACTGCACCTGATAAAACCCCGGGCCATTTTCTTAGAGTCACTAAATTTCCCAAATTTTCTTTTTTTCTCCTCCAATTGCAATTCCTTTGATGTTGTCTCCATTCCAGCGTGTTTGTAGGTCCTTCTTTTCTGTTTTGGCCTTCAGTGGGGATCAATTTTGGCAAGCTTTGCTGCATGTGCCTGCCCTTGGTGGCGTATGGCCTGCCTGCATTTTGATGGCTTTGACTTTGGGAAAGATTTTTTTTTTTTTTTTTTTTATTATTTTAAGTATTCATGCCATGTCCGTCACATCTTGCCCCCTAAGTTGTGTCTTCCTCCTTGACTTTTTCCCCTGCTTTTGCAACATCTGTGAGCTTTAGTTTTGGCATCTTTTGGTCCTTTGCACTGCACCTGATATAAAACCCGGGCCATTTTCCTGGAGTCACTAAATTTCCCAAATTTTCTTGTTTTCTCCTCCAATTGCAATTCCTTTGATGTTGACTCCTTTCCAGCGTGTTTGTAGGTCCTTCTTTTCTGTTTTGGCCTTCAGTGGGGATCAATTTTGGCAAGCTTTGCTGCATGTGCCTGCCCTTGGTGGCGTATGGCCTGCCTGAATTTTGATGGCTTTGACTTTGGGAAAGATTTTTCTTTTTTTTTTTTTTTATTATTTTAAGTATTCATGCCATGTCCCTCATATCTTGCCCCATAAGTTGTGTCTTCCTCCTTGACTTTTTCCCCTGCTTTTGCAACATCTGTGAGCTTAGTTTTGGCACCTTTTGGTCCTTTGCACTGCACCTGATAAAACCCCGGGCCATTTTCTTAGAGTCACTGAATTTCCAAAATTTTCTTTTTTTCTTCTCCAATTGCAATTCCTTTGATGTTGACACCTTTCCAGCGTATTTGTAAGTCTTTTTTCTGTTTTGGCCTACAGTGGGGATCAATTTTGGCAAGATTTGCTGCATGTGCCTGCACTTGCTGGCGTATGGCGTGCCTGCATTTTGATGGCTTTGACTTTGGGAAAGATTTTTTCTTTTTTTTTTTTTATTATTTTAAGTATTCATGCCATGTCCATCACATCTTGCCCCCTAAGTTGTGTCTTCCTCCTTGACTTTTTCCCCTGCTTTTGCAACATCTGTGAGCTTAGTTTTGGCATCTTTTGGTCCTTTGCAATGCAGCTGATTTCCTCACAGCCTATTTTTTGAAGAGACTAAAATTCCCGATTTTCTGCTTTTTTCAATTGCATTTCATTTGAACCTATCTCCTTTCCTGAGTGTTTGTAAGCTTTTCTTTGGGATTCGCAAGATTCCTTTTCCCTTCCCGAAAGGAAATTTCATTTCCTTTCGGGAAGGGAAAAGGAATCTTGCGATTTCAATGGGGACCAATAGAGGAATCTTTGCTGCCTGTCCCTGCACTTGATGGCATGCCATGCCTTTTGATGTCTTTGACTTTGGGAAAGATTTTTTCTTTTTTTTTTTTTATTATTTTAAGTATTCATGCCATGTCCGTCACATCTTGCCCCCTAAGTTGTGTCTTCCTCCTTGACTTTTTCCCCTGCTTTTGCAACATCTGTGAGCTTAGTTTTGGCACCTTTTGGTCCTTTGCAATGCAGCTGATTTCCTCACAGCCTATTTTTTGAAGAGACTAAAATTCCCCATTTTCTGCTTTTTTCAATTGCATTTCATTTGAACCTATCTCCTTTCCAGAGTGTTTGTAAGCCTTTCTTTTGGGATCCGCAAGATTCCTTTTCTTTCTTTCCTAAGTTGTGTCTTCCTCCTTGACTTTTTCCCCTGCTTTTGCAACATCTGTGAGCTTAGTTTTGGCATCTTTTGGTCCTTTGCACTGCACCTGATATAAACCCAGGCCATTTCCTTAGAGTCACTAAATTTCCCAAATTTTCTTTTTTTCTCCTCCATTTGCAATTCCTTTGATGTTGTCTCCATTCCAGCGTGTTTGCAAGTCCTTCTTTTCTGTTTTGGCCTTCAGTGGGGATCAATTTTGGCAAGCTGTGCTGCATGTGCCTGCACTTGCTGGCGTATGGCCTGCCTGCATTTTGATGGCTTTGACTTTGGGAAAGATTTTTTCTTTTTTTTTTTTTTATTATTTTAAATATTCATGCCATGTCCCTCACATCTTGCCCCCTAAGTTGTGTCTTCCTCCTTGACTTTTTCCCCTGCTTTTGCAACATCTGTGAGCTTAGTTTTGGCATCTTTTGGTCCTTTGCACTGCACCTGATATAAACCCAGGCCATTTTCTTAGAGTCACTAAATTTCCAAAATTTTCTTTTTTTCTCCTCCAATTGCAATTCCTTTGATGTTGACTCCTTTCCAGCGTGTTTGTAGGTCCTTCTTTTCTGTTTTGGCCTTCAGTGGGGATGAATTTTGGCAAACTTTGCTGCATCTGCCTGCCCTTGGTGGCGTATGGCCTGCCTGCATTTTGATGGCTTTGACTTTGGGAAAGATTTTTTATTTTTTTTTTTTATTATTTTAAGTATTCATGCCATGTCCCTCATATCTTGCCCCCTAAGTTGTGTCTTCCTCCTTGACTTTTTCCCCTGCTTTTGCAACATCTGTGAGCTTAGTTTTGGCATCTTTTGGTCCTTTGCAATGCAGCTGATTTCCTCACAGCCTATTTTTTGAAGAGACTAAAATTCCCCATTTTCTGCTTTTTTCAATTGCATTTCATTTGAACCTATCTCCTTTCCAGAGTGTTTGTAAGCCTTTCTTTTTGGAATTCGCAAGATTCCTTTTCCCTTCCCGAAAGGAAATTTCATTTCCTTTTGGGAAGGGAAAAGGAATCTTGCGATTTCAATGGGGACCAATAGAGGTATCTTTCATGCATGTCCCTGCACTTGATTGCAGTCCATGCCTTTTGATGGCTTTGATTTTGGGAAAGATTTTTTTCTTTTTTTGGTTGTTTTCTGAAGTGTTCATGCCATGTCCCTCACATCTTGCCCCCTAAGTTGTGTCTTCCTCCTTGACTTTTTCCCCTGCTTTTGCAACATCTGTGAGCTTAGTTTTGGCACCTTTTGGTCCTTTGCACTGCACCTGATAAAACCCCGGGCCATTTTCTTAGAGTCACTAAATTTCCCAAATTTTCTTTTTTTCTCCTCCAATTGCAATTCCTTTGATGTTGTCTCCATTCCAGCGTGTTTGTAGGTCCTTCTTTTCTGTTTTGGCCTTCAGTGGGGATCAATTTTGGCAAGCTTTGCTGCATGTGCCTGCCCTTGGTGGCGTATGGCCTGCCTGCATTTTGATGGCTTTGACTTTGGGAAAGATTTTTTTTTTTTTTTTTTTTTATTATTTTAAGTATTCATGCCATGTCCGTCACATCTTGCCCCCTAAGTTGTGTCTTCCTCCTTGACTTTTTCCCCTGCTTTTGCAACATCTGTGAGCTTTAGTTTTGGCATCTTTTGGTCCTTTGCACTGCACCTGATATAAAACCCGGGCCATTTTCCTGGAGTCACTAAATTTCCCAAATTTTCTTGTTTTCTCCTCCAATTGCAATTCCTTTGATGTTGACTCCTTTCCAGCGTGTTTGTAGGTCCTTCTTTTCTGTTTTGGCCTTCAGTGGGGATCAATTTTGGCAAGCTTTGCTGCATGTGCCTGCCCTTGGTGGCGTATGGCCTGCCTGAATTTTGATGGCTTTGACTTTGGGAAAGATTTTTCTTTTTTTTTTTTTTTATTATTTTAAGTATTCATGCCATGTCCCTCATATCTTGCCCCATAAGTTGTGTCTTCCTCCTTGACTTTTTCCCCTGCTTTTGCAACATCTGTGAGCTTAGTTTTGGCACCTTTTGGTCCTTTGCACTGCACCTGATAAAACCCCGGGCCATTTTCTTAGAGTCACTGAATTTCCAAAATTTTCTTTTTTTCTTCTCCAATTGCAATTCCTTTGATGTTGACACCTTTCCAGCGTATTTGTAAGTCTTTTTTCTGTTTTGGCCTACAGTGGGGATCAATTTTGGCAAGATTTGCTGCATGTGCCTGCACTTGCTGGCGTATGGCGTGCCTGCATTTTGATGGCTTTGACTTTGGGAAAGATTTTTTCTTTTTTTTTTTTTATTATTTTAAGTATTCATGCCATGTCCATCACATCTTGCCCCCTAAGTTGTGTCTTCCTCCTTGACTTTTTCCCCTGCTTTTGCAACATCTGTGAGCTTAGTTTTGGCATCTTTTGGTCCTTTGCAATGCAGCTGATTTCCTCACAGCCTATTTTTTGAAGAGACTAAAATTCCCGATTTTCTGCTTTTTTCAATTGCATTTCATTTGAACCTATCTCCTTTCCTGAGTGTTTGTAAGCTTTTCTTTGGGATTCGCAAGATTCCTTTTCCCTTCCCGAAAGGAAATTTCATTTCCTTTCGGGAAGGGAAAAGGAATCTTGCGATTTCAATGGGGACCAATAGAGGAATCTTTGCTGCCTGTCCCTGCACTTGATGGCATGCCATGCCTTTTGATGTCTTTGACTTTGGGAAAGATTTTTTCTTTTTTTTTTTTTATTATTTTAAGTATTCATGCCATGTCCGTCACATCTTGCCCCCTAAGTTGTGTCTTCCTCCTTGACTTTTTCCCCTGCTTTTGCAACATCTGTGAGCTTAGTTTTGGCATCTTTTGATCCTTTCGACTGCACCTGATAAAACCCCGCGCCATTTTCTTAGAGTCACTAAATTTCCCAAATTTTCTTTTTTTCTCCTCCAATTGCAATTCCTTTGATGTTGACTCCTTTCCAGCGTGTTTGTAGGTCCTTCTTTTCTGTTTTGGCCTTCAGTGGGGATCAATTTTGGCAAGCTTTGCTGCATGTGCCTGCCCTTGGTGGCGTATGGCCTGCCTGCATTTTGATGGCTTTGACTTTGGGAAAGATTTTTTCTTTTTTTTTTTTTTGTTTATTTTAAGTATTCAAGCCGTGTCCTTCATACCTTGCCCCCTAAGTTGTGTCTTCCTCCTTGACTTTTTCCCCAGCTTTTGCAAAATCTGTGAGCTTAGTTTTGGCACCTTTTGGTCCTTTGCACTGCACCTGATAAAACCCCGGGCCATTTTCTTAGAGTCACTATATTTCCTAAATTTTCTTTTTTTCTCCTCCAAATGGAATTCCTTTGATGTTGACTCCTTTCCAGCGTGTTTGTAGGTCCTTCTTTTCTGTTTTGGCCTTCAGTGGGGATCAGTTTTGGCAAGCTTTGCTGCATGTGCCTGCCCTTGGTGGCGTATGGCCTGCCTGCATTTTGATGGCTTTGACTTTGGGAAAGATTTTTTCTATTTTATTTTTTTGTTTGTTTTAAGTATTCATGCCATGTCCTTCATACCTTGCCCCCTAAGTTGTGTCTTCCTCCTTGACTTTTTCCCCTGCTTTTGCAACATCTGTGAGCTTAGTTTTGGTACCTTTTGGTCCTTTGCACTGCACCTGATATAAACCCAGGCCATTTTCTTAGAGTCACTAAATTTCCCAAATTTTCTTTTTCTCTCCTCCAATTGCAATTCCTTTGATGTTGACTCCTTTCCAGCGTGTTTGTAGGTCCTTCTTTTCTGTTTTGGCCTTCAGTGGGGATCAATTTTGGCAAGCTGTGCTGCATGTGCCTGCCCTTGGTGGCGTATGGCCTGCCTGCATTTTGATGGCTTTGACTTTGGGAAAGATTTTTTCTTTTTTTTTTTTTTAATATTTTAAGTATTCATGCCATGTCCCTCACATCTTGCCCCCTAAGTTGTGTCTTCCTCCTTGACTTTTTCCCCTGCTTTTGCAACATCTGTGAGCTTAGTTTTGGCACCTTTTGGTCCTTTGCACTGCACCTGATAAAACCCCGGGCCATTTTATAAGAGTCACTAAATTTCCCAAATTTTCTTTTTTTCTCCTCCAATTGCAATTCCTTTGATGTTGAGTCCTTTCCATCGTGTTTGTAGGTCCTCCTTTTCTGTTTTGGCCTTCAGTGGGGATGAATTTTGGCAAACTTTGCTGCATGTGCCTGCACTTGCTGGCGTATGGCCTGCCTGCATTTTGATGGCTTTGACTTTGGGAAAGATTTTTTCTTTTTTTTTTTTATTATTTTAAGTATTCATGCCATGTCCCTCATATCTTGCCCCCTAAGTTGTGTCTTCCTCCTTGACTTTTTCCCCTGCTTTTGCAACATCTGTGAGCTTAGTTTTGGCATCTTTTGGTCCTTTGCACTGCACCTGATATAAACCCAGGCCATTTCCTTAGAGTCACTAAATTTCCAAAATTTTCTTTTTTTCTCCTCCAATTGCAATTCCTTTGATGTTGACTCCTTTCCATCGTGTTTGTAGGTCCTCCTTTTCTGTTTTGGCCTTCAGTGGGGATGAATTTTGGCAAACTTTGCTGCATGTGCCTGCACTTGCTACCATATGGCCTGCCTGCATTTTGATGGCTTTTACTTTGGGAAAGGTTTTTTCTTTTTTTTTTTTATTTTTTTAAGCATTCATGCCATGTCCCTCATATCTTGCCCCCTAAGTTGTGTCTTCCTCCTTGACTTTTTCCCCTGCTTTTGCAACATCTGTGAGCTTAGTTTTGGCACCTTTTGGTCCTTTGCAATGCAGCTGATTTCCTCACAGCCTATTTTTTGAAGAGACTAAAATTCCCGATTTTCTGCTTTTTTCAATTGCATTTCATTTGAACCTATCTCCTTTCCAGAGTGTTTGTAAGCCTTTCTTTTGGGATCCGCAAGATTCCTTTTCTTTCTTTCCTAAGTTGTGTCTTCCTCCTTGACTTTTTCCCCTTCTTTTGCAACATCTGTGAGCTTAGCTTTGGCATCTTTTGGTCCTTTGCACTGCACCTGATAAAACCCCAGGGCATTTTATAAGAGTCACTAAATTTCCAAAATTTTCTTTTTTTCTCCTCCAATTGCAATTCCTTTGATGTTGACTCCTTTCCAGCGTGTTTGTAGGTCCTTCTTTTATGTTTTGGCCTTCAGTGGGGATCAATTTTGGCAAGCTTTGCTGCATGTGCCTGCCCTTGGTGGCGTATGGCCTGCCTGCATTTTGGTGGCTTTTACTTTGGGTAAGATTTTTTCGGTTTTTTTTTTGTTTATTATTTTAAGTATTCATGCCATGTCCCTCATATCTTGCCCCCTAAGTTGTGTCTTCCTCCTTGACTTTTTCCCCTGCTTTTGCAACATCTGTGAGCTTAGTTTTGGCATCTTTTGGTCCTTTGCACTGCCCCTGATATAAACCCAGGCCATTTCCTTAGAGTCACTAAATTTCCCAAATTTTCTTTTTTTCTCCTCCATTTGCAATTCCTTTGATGTTGTCTCCATTCCAGCGTGTTTGCAAGTCCTTCTTTTCTGTTTTGGCCTTCAGTGGGGATCAATTTTGGCAAGGTTTGCTGCATGTGCCTGCCCTTGGTGGCGTATGGCCTGCCTGCATTTTGATGGCTTTGACTTTGGGAAAGATTTTTCTTTTTTTTTTTTTTAATATTTTAAGTATTCATGCCATGTCCCTCATATCTTGCCCCCTAAGTTGTGTCTTCCTCCTTGACTTTTTCCCCTGCTTTTGCAACATCTGTGAGCTTAGTTTTGGCATCTTTTGGTCCTTTGCACTGCACCTGATATAAACCCAGGCCATTTTCTTAGAGTCACTAAATTTCCAAAATTTTCTTTTTTTCTCCTCCAATTGCAATTCCTTTGATGTTGACTCCTTTCCAGCGTGTTTGTAGGTCCTTCTTTTCTGTTTTGGCCTTCAGTGGGGATCAGTTTTGGCAAGCTGTGCTGCATGTGCCTGCACTTGCTGGCGTATGGCCTGCCTGCATTTTGATGGCTTTGACTTTGGGAAAGATTTTTTCTTTTTTTTTTTTTTATTATTTTAAGTATTCATGCCATGTCCCTCACATCTTGCCCCCTAAGTTGTGTCTTCCTCCTTGACTTTTTCCCCTGCTTTTGCAACATCTGTGAGCTTAGTTTTGGCATCTTTTGGTCCTTTGCACTGCACCTGATATAAACCCAGGCCATTTTCTTAGAGTCACTAAATTTCCCAAATTTTCTTTTTTTCTCCTCCAATTGCAATTCCTTTGATGTTGACTCCTTTCCTGCGTGTTTGTAGGTCCTTCTTTTCTGTTTTGGCCTTCAGTGGGGATGAATTTTGGCAAAATTTGCTGCATCTGCCTGCCCTTGGTGGCGTATGGCCTGCCTGCATTTTGATGGCTTTGACTTTGGGAAAGATTTTTTATTTTTTTTTTTTATTATTTTAAGTATTCATGCCATGTCCCTCATATCTTGCCCCCTAAGTTGTGTCTTCCTCCTTGACTTTTTCCCCTGCTTTTGCAACATCTGTGAGCTTAGTTTTGGCACCTTTTGGTCCTTTGCAATGCAGCTGATTTCCTCACAGCCTATTTTTTGAAGAGACTAAAATTCCCCATTTTCTGCTTTTTTCAATTGCATTTCATTTGAACCTATCTCCTTTCCAGAGTGTTTGTAAGCCTTTCTTTTTGGAATTCGCAAGATTCCTTTTCCCTTCCCGAAAGGAAATTTCATTTCCTTTTGGGAAGGGAAAAGGAATCTTGCGATTTCAATGGGGACCAATAGAGGAATCTTTGGTGCATGTCCCTGCACTTGATTGCAGTCCATGCCTTTTGATGGCTTTGATTTTGGGAAAGATTTTTTTCTTTTTTTGGTTGTTTTCTGAAGTGTTCATGCCATGTCCCTCACATCTTGCCCCCTAAGTTGTGTCTTCCTCCTTGACTTTTTCCCCTGCTTTTGCAACATCTGTGAGCTTAGTTTTGGCACCTTTTGGTCCTTTGCACTGCACCTGATAAAACCCCGGGCCATTTTCTTAGAGTCACTAAATTTCCCAAATTTTCTTTTTTTCTCCTCCAATTGCAATTCCTTTGATGTTGTCTCCATTCCAGCGTGTTTGTAGGTCCTTCTTTTCTGTTTTGGCCTTCAGTGGGGATCAATTTTGGCAAGCTTTGCTGCATGTGCCTGCACTTGCTGGCGTATGGCCTGCCTGCATTTTGATGGCTTTGACTTTGGGAAAGATTTTTTCTTTTTTTTTTTTTTTATTATTTTAAGTATTCATGCCATGTCCCTCACATCTTGCCCCCTAAGTTTTGTCTTCCTCCTTGACTTTTTCCCCTGCTTTTGCAACATCTGTGAGCTTTGTATTGGCACCTTTTGGTCCTTTGCAATGCAGCTGATTTCCTCACAGCCTATTTTTTGAAGAGACTAAAATTCCCAATTTTCTGCTTTTTTCAATTGCATTTCATTTGAACCTATCTCCTTTCCAGAGTGTTTGTAAGCTTTTCTTTGGGATTCGCAAGATTCCTTTTCCCTTCCCGAAAGGAAATTTCATTTCCTTTCGGGAAGGGAAAAGGAATCTTGCGATTTCAATGGGGACCAATAGAGGAATCTTTGCTGCCTGTCCCTGCACTTGATGGCAGGCCATGCCTTTTGATGGCTTTGACTTTGGGAAAGATTTTTTCTTTTTTTTTTTTTTGTTTGTTTTAAGTATTCATACCATGTCCTTCATACCTTGCCCCCTAAGTTGTGTCTTCCTCCTTGACTTTTTCCCCTGCTTTTGCAACATCTGTGAGCTTAGTTTTGGCATCTTTTGGTCCTTTGCACTGCACCTGATATAAACCCAGTCCATTTTCTTAGAGTCACTAAATGTCCCAAATTTTCTTTTTTTCTCCTCCATTTGCAATTCCTTTGATGTTGTCTCCATTCCAGCGTGTTTGTAGGTCCTTCTTTTCTGTTTTGGCCTTCAGTGGGGATCAATTTTGGCAAGCTTTGCTGCATGTGCCTGCCCTTGGTGGCGTATGGCCTGCCTGCATTTTGATGGCTTTGACTTTGGCAAAGATTTTTTCGTTTTTTTTTTTTATTATTTTAAGTATTCATGCCATGTCCCTCATATCTTGCCCCCTAAGTTGTGTCTTCCTCCTTGACTTTTTCCCCTGCTTTTGCAACATCTGTGAGCTTAGTTTTGGCATCTTTTTGTCCTTTCGACTGCACCTGATAAAACCCCGGGCCATTTTCTTAGAGTCATTAAATTTCCCAAATTTTCTTTATTTCTCCTCCAATTGCAATTCCTTTGATGTTGACACCTTTCCAGCGTGTTTGCAGGTCCTTCTTTTCTGTTTTGGCCTTCAGTGGGGATCAATTTTGGCAAGCTTTGCTGCATGTGCCTGCCCTTGGTGGCGTATGGCGTGCCTGCATTTTGATGGCTTTGACTTTGGGAAAGATTTTTTCTTTTTTTTTTTTTATTATTTTAAGTATTCATGCCATGTCCGTCACATCTTGCCCCCTAAGTTGTGTCTTCCTCCTTGACTTTTTCCCCTGCTTTTGCAACATCTGTGAGCTTAGTTTTGGCATCTTTTGGTCCTTTGCACTGCACCTGATATAAACCCAGGCCATTTTCTTAGAGTCACTAAATTTCCAAAATTTTCTTTTTTTCTCCTCCAATTGGAATTCCTTTGATGTTGACTCCTTTCCAGGGTGTTTGTAGGTCCTTCTTTTCTGTTTTGGCCTTCAGTGGGGATCAATTTTGGCAAGCTGTGCTGCATGTGCCTGCACTTGCTGGCGTATGGCCTGCCTGCGTTTTGATGGCTTTGACTTTGGGAAACATTTTTTCTTTTTTTTTTTTTATTATTTTAAGTATTCATGCCATGTCCCTCACATCTTGCCCCCTAAGTTTTGTCTTCCTCCTTGACTTTTTCCCATGCTTTTGCAACATCTGTGAGCTTTGTTTTGGCACCTTTTGGTCCTTTGCAATGCAGCTGATTTCCTCACAGCCTATTTTTTGAAGAGACTAAAATTCCCCATTTTCTGCTTTTTTCAATTGCATTTCATTTGAACCTATCTCCTTTCCAGAGTGTTTGTAAGCTTTTCTTTGGGATTCGCAAGATTCCTTTTCCCTTCCCGAAAGGAAATTTCATTTCCTTTCGGGAAGGGAAAAGGAATCTTGCGATTTCAATGGGGACCAATAGAGGAATCTTTGCTGCCTGTCCCTGCACTTGATGGCAGGCCATGCCTTTTGATGGCTTTGACTTTGGCAAAGATTTTTTCGTTTTTTTTTTTTTTATTATTTTAAGTATTCATGCCATGTCCCTCATATCTTGCCCCCTAAGTTGTGTCTTCCTCCTTGACTTTTTCCCCTGCTTTTGCAACATCTGTGAGCTTAGTTTTGGCATCTTTTGGTCCTTTCGACTGCACCTGATAAAACCCCGGGCCATTTTCTTAGAGTCACTAAATTTCCCAAATTTTCTTTTTTTCTCCTCCAAATGCAATTCCTTTGATATTGACTCCTTTCCAGCGTGTTTGTAGGTCCTTCTTTTCTGTTTTGGCCTTCAGTGGGGATCAATTTTGGCAAGCTTTGCTGCATGTGCCTGCCCTTGGTGGCGTATGGCCTGCCTGCATTTTGATGGCTTTGACTTTGGGAAAGATTTTTTCTATTTTTTTTTTTTTTGTTTATTTTAAGTATTCATGCCGTGTCCTTCATACCTTGCCCCCTAAGTTGTGTCTTCCTCCTTGACTTTTTCCCCAGCTTTTGCAAAATCTGTGAGCTTAGTTTTGGCACCTCTTGGTCCTTTGCACTGCACCTGATAAAACCCCGGGCCATTTTCTTAGAGTCACTAAATTTCCAAATTTTCTTTTTTTCTCCTCCAATTGGAATTCCTTTGATGTTGACTCCTTTCCAGCGTGTTTGTAGGTCCTTCTTTTCTGTTTTGGCCTTCAGTGGGGATCAATTTTGGCAAGCTGTGCTGCATGTGCCTGCACTTGCCGGCGTATGGCCTGCCTGCGTTTTGATGGCTTTGACTTTGGGAAGGATTTTTTCTTTTTTTTTTTTTTTATTATTTTAAGTATTCATGCCATGTCCCTCACATCTTGCCCCCTAAGTTGTGTCTTCCTCCTTGACTTTTTCCCCTCCTTTTGCAACATCTGTGAGCTTAGTTTTGGCACCTTTTGGTCCTTTGCAATGCAGCTGATTTCCTCACAGCCTATTTTTTGAAGAGACTAAAATTCCCCATTTTCTGCTTTTTTCAATTGCATTTCATTTGAACCTATCTCCTTTCCAGAGTGTTTGTAAGCCTTTCTTTTGGGATTTGCAAGATTCCTTTTCCCTTCCCGAAAGGAAATTTCATTTCCTTTCGGGAAGGGAAAAGGAATCTTGCGATTTCAATGGGGACCAATAGAGGAATCTTTGGTGCATGTCCCTGCACTTGATGGCAGGCCATGCCTTTTGATGGCTTTGACTTTGGGAAAGATTTTTTTCTTTTTTTGGTTGTTTTCTGAAGTGTTCATGCCATGTCCCTCACATCTTGCCCCCTAAGTTGTGTCTTCCTCCTTGACTTTTTCCCCAGCTTTTGCAACATCTGTGAGCTTAGTTTTGGCATCTTTTGGGTCCTTTGCACTGCACCTGATAAAACCCCAGGCCATTTTCTTAGAGTCACTAAATTTCCCAAATTTTCTTTTTTTCTCCTCAAATTGTAATTCCTTTGATGTTGACTCCTTTCCTGCGTGTTTGTAGGTCCTTCTTTTCTGTTTTGGCCTTCAGTGGGGAATCAATTTTTGGCAAGCTTTGCTGCATGTGCCTGCCCTTGGTGGCGTATGGGCCTGCCTGCATTTTGATGGCTTTGACTTTGGGAAAGATTTTTTTCTTTTTTTTTTTTTTATTATTGTAAGTATTCATGCCGTGTCCTTCATACCTTGCCCCCTAAGTTGTGTCTTCCTCCTTGACTTTTTCCCCAGCTTTTGCAAAATCTGTGAGCTTAGTTTTGGCACCTTTTGGTCCTTTGCACTGCACCTGATAAAAACCCCGGGCCATTTTCTTAGAGTCACTAAATTTCCTAAATTTTCTTTTTTTTCTCCTCCAAATGGAATTCCTTTGATGTTGACTCCTTTCCAGCGTGTTTGTATGTCCTTCTTTTCTGTTTTGGCCTTCAGTGGGGATCAGTTTTTGGCAAGCTTTGCTGCATGTGCCTGCCCTTGGTGGCGTATGGCCTGCCTGCATTTTGATGGCTTTGACTTTGGGAAAGATTTTTTTCTATTTTTATTTTTTTGTTTGTTTTAAGTATTCATGCCATGTCCTTCATACCTTGCCCCCTAAGTTGTGTCTTCCTCCTTGACTTTTTTCCCCTGCTTTTGCAACATCTGTGAGCTTAGTTTTGGTACCTTTTGGTCCTTTGCACTGCACCTGATATAAACCCAGGCCATTTTCTTAGAGTCACTAAATTTCCCAAATTTTCTTTTTTCTCTCCTCCAATTGCAATTCCTTTGATGTTGACTCCTTTCCAGCGTGTTTGTAGGTCCTTCTTTTCTGTTTAGGCCTTCAGTGGGGATCAATTTTGGCAAGCTGTGCTGCATGTGCCTGCCCTTGGTGGCGTATGGCCTGCCTGCATTTTGATGGCTTTGACTTTGGGAAAGATTTTTTCTTTTTTTTTTTTTTAATATTTTAAGTATTCATGCCATGTCCCCTCACATCTTGCCCCCCTAAGTTGTGTCTTCCTCCTTGACTTTTTCCCCTGCTTTTGCAACATCTGTGAGCTTAGTTTTGGCACCTTTTTGGTCCTTTGCACTGCACCTGATAAAACCCCGGGCCATTTTATAAGAGTCACTAAATTTCCCAAATTTTCTTTTTTTTCTCCTCCAATTGCAATTCCTTTGATGTTGAGTCCTTTCCATTGTGTTTGTAGGTCCTCCTTTTCTGTTTTTGGCCTTCAGTGGGGATGAATTTTGGCAAACTTTTGCTGCATGTGCCTGCACTTGCTGGCGTATGGCCTGCCTGCATTTTGATGGCTTTGACTTTGGGAAAGATTTTTTCTTTTTTTTTTTTATTATTTTAAGTATTCATGCCATGTCCCTCATATCTTGCCCCCTAAGTTGTGTCTTCCTCCTTGACTTTTTCCCCTGCTTTTGCAAACATCTGTGAGCTTAGTTTTGGCATCTTTTGGTCCTTTGCACTGCACCTGATATAAACCCAGGCCATTTCCTTAGAGTCACTAAATTTCCAAAATTTTTCTTTTTTTCTCCTCCAATTGCAATTCCTTTGATGTTGACTCCTTTCCATCGTGTTTGTAGGTCCTCCTTTTCTGTTTTTGGCCTTCAGTGGGGATGAATTTTGGGCAAAACTTTGCTGCATGTGCCTGCACATGCTACCATATGGCCTGCCTGCATTTTGATGGCTTTTACTTTGGGAAAGGTTTTTTCTTTTTTTTTTTTTATTTTTTTAAGTTTTCATGCCATGTCCCTCATATCTTGCCCCCTAAGTTGTGTCTTCCTCCTTGACTTTTTCCCCTGCTTTTGCAACATCTGTGAGCTTAGTTTTGGCACCTTTTGGTCCCTTTGCAATGCAGCTGATTTTCCTCACAGCCTATTTTTTTGAAGAGGACTAAAATTCCCGATTTTCTGCTTTTTTCAATTGCATTTCATTTGAACCTATCTCCTTTCCAGAGTGTTTGTAAGCCTTTCTTTTGGGATCCGCAAGATTCCTTTTCTTTCTTTCCTAAGTTGTGTCTTCCTCCTTGACTTTTTCCCCTTCTTTTGCAACATCTGTGAGCTTAGCTTTGGCATCTTTTTGGTCCTTTGCACTGCACCTGATAAAACCCCAGGGCATTTTATAAGAGTCACTAAATTTCCAAAATTTTTCTTTTTTTCTCCTCCAATTGCAATTCCTTTGATGTTGACTCCTTTCCAGCGTGTTTGTAGGTCCCTTCTTTTATGTTTTGGCCTTCAGTGGGGATCAATTTTGGCAAGCTTTTGCTGCATGTGCCTGCCCCTTGGTGGCGTATGGGCCTGCCTGCATTTTGGTGGCTTTTTACTTTGGGGTAAGATTTTTTCGGTTTTTTTTTTTGTTTATTATTTTAAGTATTCATGCCATGTCCCCTCATATCTTGCCCCCTAAGTTGTGTCTTCCTCCTTGACTTTTTCCCCTGCTTTTGCAACATCTGTGAGCTTAGTTTTGGCATCTTTTGGTCCTTTGCACTGCCCCTGATATAAACCCAGGCCATTTCCTTAGAGTCACTAAATTTCCCAAATTTTCTTTTTTTCTCCTCCATTTGCAATTCCTTTGATGTTGTCTCCATTCCAGCGTGTTTGCAAGTCCTTCTTTTCTGTTTTGGCCTTCAGTGGGGATCAGTTTTTGGCAAGCTGTGCTGCATGTGGCCTGCACTTGCTGGCATATGGGCCTGCCTGCATTTTGATGGCTTTGACTTTGGGAAAGATTTTTTCTTTTTTTTTTTTTTTATTATTTTAAGTATTCATGCCATGTCCCTCACATCTTGCCCCCCTAAGTTGTGTCTTCCTCCTTGACTTTTTCCCATGCTTTTGCAACATCTGTGAGCTTAGTTTTGGCATCTTTTGGTCCTTTGCCACTGCACCTGATATAAACCCAGGCCATTTTCTTAGAGTCACTAAATTTCCAAAATTTTCTTTTTTTTCTCCTCCAATTGCAATTCCTTTGATGTTGACTCCTTTCCAGCGTGTTTTGTATGTCCTTCTTTTCTGTTTTGGCCTTCAGTGGGGATGAATTTTGGCAAAAATTTTGCTGCATCTGCCTGCCCTTGGTGGCGTATGGCCTGCCTGCATTTTGATGGCTTTGACTTTGGGAAAGATTTTTTTTATTTTTTTTTTTTTATTATTTTAAGTATTCATGCCATGTCCCCTCATATCTTGCCCCCTAAGTTGTGTCTTCCTCCTTGACTTTTTCCCCCTGCTTTTGCAACATCTGTGAGCTTAGTTTTGGCACCTTTTGGTCCTTTGCAATGCAGCTGATTTCCTCACAGCCCTATTTTTTGAAGAGACTAAAATTCCCCATTTTCTGCTTTTTTTCAATTGCATTTCATTTGAACCTATCTCCTTTCCAGAGTGTTTGTAAGCCTTTCTTTTTGGAATTCGCAAGATTCCTTTTCCCTTCCCGAAAGGAAAATTTCATTTCCTTTTGGGAAGGGAAAAGGAATCTTGCGATTTCAATGGGGACCAATAGAGGAATCTTTGGTGCATGTCCCCTGCACTTGATTGCAGTCCATGCCTTTTGATGGCTTTGATTTTGGGAAAGATTTTTTTCTTTTTTTGGTTGTTTTCTGAAGTGTTTCATGCCATGTCCCTCACATCTTGCCCCCTAAGTTGTGTCTTCCTCCTTGACTTTTTCCCCTGCTTTTGCAACATCTGTGAGCTTAGTTTTGGCACCTTTTGGTCCTTTGCACTGCACCTGATAAAACCCCGGGGCCATTTTCTTAGAGTCACTAAATTTCCCCAAATTTTCTTTTTTTCTCCTCCAATTGCAATTCCTTTGATGTTGTCTCCATTCCAGCGTGTTTTGTAGGTCCTTCTTTTCTGTTTTTGGCCTTCAGTGGGGGATCAATTTTGGCAAGCTTTGCTGCATGTGCCTGCACTTGCTGGCGTATGGCCTGCCTGCATTTTTGATGGCTTTGACTTTGGGAAAGATTTTTTTCTTTTTTTTTTTTTTATTATTTTAAGTATTCATGCCATATCCCTCACATCTTGCCCCCTAAGTTTTGTCTTCCTCCTTGACTTTTTCCCCCTGCTTTTGCAACATCTGTGAGCTTTGTATTGGCACCTTTTGGTCCTTTGCAATGCAGCTGATTTTCCTCACAGCCTATTTTTTTGAAGAGACTAAAATTCCCAATTTTCTGCTTTTTTCAATTGCATTTTCATTTGAAACCTATCTCCTTTCCAGAGTGTTTGTAAGCTTTTCTTTGGGATTCGCAAGATTCCTTTTCCCTTCCCGAAAGGAAATTTCATTTCCTTTCGGGAAGGGAAAAGGAATCTTGCGATTTCAATGGGGACCAATAGAGGAATCTTTGCTGCCTGTCCCTGCACTTGATGGCAGGCCATGCCTTTTGATGGCTTTGACTTTGGGAAAGATTTTTTCTTTTTTTTTTTTTTTTGTTTGTTTTAAGTATTCATACCATGTCCTTCATACCTTGCCCCCCTAAGTTGTGTCTTCCTCCTTGACTTTTTCCCCTGCTTTTGCAACATCTGTGAGCTTAGTTTTGGCATCTTTTGGTCCTTTGCACTGCACCTGATATAAAACCCAGTCCATTTTCTTAGAGTCACTAAATGTCCCAAATTTTCTTTTTTTTCTCCTCCATTTGCAATTCCTTGATGTTGTCTCCATTCCAGCGTGTTTGTAGGTCCCTTCTTTTCTGTTTTGGCCTTCAGTGGGGGATCAATTTTGGCAAGCTTTGCTGCATGTGCCCTGCCCTTGGTGGGCGTATGGCCTGCCTGCATTTTGATGGCTTTGACTTTGGCAAAGATTTTTTCGTTTTTTTTTTTTTTATTATTTTAAGTATTCATGCCATGTCCCCTCATATCTTGCCCCCCTAAGTTGTGTCTTCCTCCTTGACTTTTTCCCCTGCTTTTGCAACATCTGTGAGCTTAGTTTTGGCATCTTTTTGTCCTTTCGACCTGCCACCTGATAAAAACCCCGGGCCATTTTCTTAGAGTCATTAAATTTCCCAAATTTTCTTTATTTCTCCTCCAATTGCAATTCCTTTGATGTTGACACCTTTCCAGCGTGTTTGCAGGTCCTTCTTTTCTGTTTTGGCCTTCAGTGGGGATCAATTTTGGCAAGCTTTGCTGCATGTGCCTGCCCTTGGTGGCGTATGGCCCTGCCTGCATTTTGATGGCTTTGACTTTTGGGAAAGATTTTTTCTATTTTTTTTTTTTTTGTTTATTTTAAGTATTCATGCCGTGTCCGTCATACCTTGCCCCCTAAGTTTTTGTCTTCCTCCTTGACTTTTTCCCCTGCTTTTGCAAAATCTGTGAGCTTAGTTTTGGGCACCCTCTTGGTCCTTTGCACTGCACCTGATAAAAACCCCGGGCCATTTTCTTAGAGTCACTAAATTTCCCAAATTTTCTTTTTTTTCTCCTCCAATTGGAATTCCTTTGATGTTTGACTCCTTTCCAGCGTGTTTGTAGGTCCCTTCTTTTCTGTTTTGGCCTTCAGTGGGGATCAATTTTTGGCAAGCTGTGCTGCATGTGCCTGCACTTGCCGGCGTATGGCCTGACTGCGTTTTGATGGCTTTGACTTTGGGAAGGATTTTTTTCTTTTTTTTTTTTTTTTATTATTTTAAGTATTCATGCCATGTCCCCTCACATCTTGCCCCCCTAAGTTGTGTCTTCCTCCTTGACTTTTTCCCCTGCTTTTGCAACATCTGTGAGCTTAGTTTTGGCACCTTTTGGTCCTTTGCAATGCAGCTGATTTCCTCACAGCCTATTTTTTGAAGAGACTAAAATTCCCCATTTTCTGCTTTTTTCAATTGCATTTCATTTGAACCTATCTCCTTTCCAGAGTGTTTGTAAGCCTTTCTTTTGGGATTTGCAAGATTCCTTTTCCCTTCCCGAAAGGAAATTTTCATTTCCTTTCGGGAAGGGAAAAGGAATCTTGCGATTTCAATGGGGGACCAATAGAGGAATCTTTGGTGCATGTCCCTGCACTTGATGGCAGGCCATGCCTTTTGATGGCTTTGACTTTGGGAAAGATTTTTTTCTTTTTTTGGTTGTTTTCTGAAGTGTTCATGCCATGTCCCCTCATATCTTGCCCCCTAAGTTTGTGTCTTCCTCCTTGACTTTTTCCCCAGCTTTTGCAACATCTGTGAGCTTAGTTTTGGCATCTTTTTGGTCCTTTGCACTGCACCTGATAAAAACCCCAGGGCCATTTTCTTAGAGTCACTAAATTTCCCAAATTTTCTTTTTTTCTCCTCCAATTGCAATTCCTTTGATGTTGACTCCTTTCCTGCGTGTTTGTAGGTCCCTTCTTTTCTGTTTTGGCCTTCAGTGGGGATCAATTTTGGCAAGCTTTGCCGCATGTGCCTGCCCTTGGTGGCGTTATGGCCTGCCTGCATTTTGATGGCTTTGACTTTGGGTAAGATTTTTTTTTTTCTTTTGTTTTAAGTATTCCATGCCATGTCCCCTCATATCTTGCCCCCCTAAGTTGTGTCTTCCTCCTTGACTTTTTTCCCCTGCTTTTGCAACATCTGTGATCTTAGTTTTGGCATCTTTTGGTCCCTTTGCACTGCACCTGATAAAACCCCGGGCCATTTTCTTAGAGTCACTAAATTTCTGCACCTGATAAAACCCCGGGCCATTTTCTTAGAGTCACTAAATTTCCCAAATTTTCTTTTTTTCTCCTCCAATTTCAATTCCTTTGATGTTGTCTCCATTCCAGCGTGTTTGCAAGTCCTTTTTTCTGTTTTGGCCTTCAGTGGGGATCAATTTTGGCAAGCTTTGCTGCATGTGCCTGCCCTTGGCGGCGTATGGCCTGCCTGCATTTTGATGGCTTTGACTTTGGGAAAGATTTTTTCTTTTTTTTTTTTTATCATTTTAAGTATTCATGCCATGTCCCTCATATCTTGCCCCCTAAGTTGTGTCTTCCTCCTTGACTTTTTCCCCTGCTTTTGCAACATCTGTGAACTTAGTTTTGGCATCTTTTGGTCCTTTGCACTGCACCTGATAAAACCCCGGGCCATTTTCTTAGAGTCACTAAATTTCCAAAATTTTCTTTTTTCTCCTCCAATTGGAATTCCTTTGATGTTGACTCCTTTCCAGCGTGTTTGTAGGTCCTTCTTTTCTGTTTTGCCTTCAGTGGGGATCAATTTTGGCAAACTTTGCTGCATGTGCCTGCACTTGCTGGCGTATGGCCTGCCTGCGTTTTTGATGGCTTTGACTTTGGGAAAGATTTTTTCTTTTTTTTTTTTTTATTATTTTAAGTATTCATGCCATGTCCCTCACATCTTGCCCACTAAGTTGTGTCTTCCTCCTTGACTTTTTCCCCTGCTTTTGCAACATCTGTGAGCTTAGTTTTGGCATCTTTTGGTCCTTTGCACTGCACCTGATAAAACCCCGGGCCATTTTCTTAGAGTCACTAAATTTCCAAAATTTTCTTTTTTTCTCCTCCAATTGCAATTCGTTTGATGTTGACTCCTTTCCAGCGTGTTTGTAGGTCCTTCTTTTCTGTTTTGGCCTTCAGTGGGGATCAATTTTGGCAAGCTGTGCTGCATGTGCCTGCACTTGCTGGCGTATGGCCTGCCTGCGTTTTGATGGCTTTGACTTTGGGAAAGATTTTTTATTTTTTTTTTTTTTAATTTTTTAAGTATTCATGCCATGTCCCTCACATCTTGCCCACTAAGTTGTGTCTTCCTCCTTGACTTTTTCCCCTGCTTTTGCAACATCTGTGAGCTTAGTTTTGGCATCTTTTGGTCCTTTGCACTGCACCTGATAAAACCCCAGGCCATTTTCTAAGAGTCACTAAATTTCCCAAATATTCTTTTTTTCTCCTCCAATTGCAATTCCTTTGATGTTGTCTCCTTTCCAGCGTGTTTGTAGGTCCTTCTTTTCTGTTTTGGCCTTCAGTGGGGATCAATTTTGGCAAGCTGTGCTGCATGTGCCTGCACTTGCTGGCGTATGGCCTGCCTGCGTTTTGATGGCTTTGACTTTGGGAAAGATTTTTTCTTTTTTTTTTTTTTATTATTTTAAGTATTCATGCCATGTCCCTCACATCTTGCCCCCTAAGTTGTGTCTTCCTCCTTGACTTTTTCCCCTGCTTTTGCAACATCTGTGAGCTTAGTTTTGGCATCTTTTGGTCCTTTGCACTGCACCTGATATAAACCCAGGCCATTTTCTTAGAGTCACTAAATTTCCAAAATTTTCTTTTTTCTCCTCCAATTGCAATTCCTTTGATGTTGACTCCTTTCCAGCGTGTTTGTAGGTCCTTCTTTTCTGTTTTGGCCTTCAGTGGGGATCAATTTTGGCAAACTTTGCTGCATGTGCCTGCCCTTGGTGGCGTATGGCCTGCCTGCATTTTGATGGCTTTTACTTTGGGAAAGGTTTTTTCTTTTTTTTTTTATTATTTTAAGTATTCATGCCATGTCCCTCACATCTTGCCCCCTAAGTTGTGTCTTCCTCCTTGACTTTTTCCCCTCCTTTTGCAACATCTGTGAGCTTAGTTTTGGCATCTTTTGGTCCTTTGCACTGCACCTGATATAAACCCAGGCCATTTTCTTAGAGTCACTAAATTTCCCAAATTTTCATTTTTTCTCCTCCAATTGCAATTCCTTTGATGTTGACTCCTTTCCTGCGTGTTTGTAGGTCCTTCTTTTCTGTTTTGGCCTTCAGTGGGGATCAATTTTGGCAAGCTGTGCTGCATGTGCCTGCACTTGCTGGCGTATGGCCTGCCTGCATTTTGATGGCTTTGACTTTGGGAAAGATTTTTTCTTTTTTTTTTTTTATAATTTTAGGTATTCATGCCATGTCCCTCATATCTTGCCCCCTAAGTTATGTCTTCCTCCTTGACTTTTTCCCCTGCTTTTGCAACATCTGTGAGCTTAGTTTTGGCATCTTTTGGTCCTTTGCACTGCACCTGATAAAGCCCCGGGCCATTTTCTTAGAGTCACTAAATTTCCAAAATTTTCTTTTTTTCTCCTCCAATTGCAATTCCTTTGATGTTGACTCCTTTCCAGCGTGTTTGTAGGTCCTTCTTTTCTGTTTTGGCCTTCAGTGGGGATCAATTTTGGCAAGGTTTGCTGCATGTGCCTGCACTTGCTGGCATATGGCCTGCCTGCGTTTTGATGGCTTTGACATTGGGAAAGATTTTTTCTTTATTTTTTTTTTTTATTATTTTAAGTATTCATGCCATGTCCCTCACATCTTGCCCCCTAAGTTGTGTCTTCCTCCTTGACTTTTTCCCCTGCTTTTGCAACATCTGTGAGCTTAGTTTTGGCATCTTTTGGTCCTTTGCACTGCACGATATAAACCCAGGCCATTTACTTAGAGTCACTAAATTTCCCAAATTTTCTTTTTTTCTCCTCCAATTGCAATTCCTTTGATGTTGTCTCCATTCCAGCGTGTTTGCAAGTCCTTCTTTTCTGTTTTGGCCTTCAGTGGGGATCAATTTTGGGCAAGGTTTGATGCATGTGCCTGCACTTGCTGGCGTATGGCCTGCCTGCGTTTTGATGGCTTTGACTTTGGGAAAGATTTTTTCTTTTTTTTTTTTTTTATCATTTTAAGTATTCATGCCATGTCCCTCATATCTTGCCCCCTAAGTTGTGTCTTCCTCCTTGACTTTTTCCCCTGGTTTTGCAACATCTGTGAGCTTAGTTTTGGCACCTCTTGGTCCTTTGCAATGCAGCTGATTTCCTCACAGCCTATTTTTTGAAGAGACTAAAATTCCCCCATTTTCTGCTTTTTTCAATTGCATTTCATTTGAACCTATCTCCTTTCCAGAGTGTTTGTAAGCCTTTCTTTTGGGATCCGCAAGATTCCTTTTTCCTTCCCGAAAGGAAATGAAATTTCCTTTCGGGAAGGGAAAAGGAATCTTGCAATTTCAATGGGGACCAATAGAGGAATCTTTGCTGCCTGTCCCTGCACTTGATGGCAGGCCATGCCTTTTGATGGCTTTGACTTTATGAAAGATTTTTTTCTTTTTTTGGTTGTTTTCTGAAGTGTTCATGCCATGTCTTTCATATCTTGCCCCCTAAGTTGTGTCTTCCACCTTGACTTTTTCCCTTCCTTTTGCAACATCTGTGAGCTTAGTTTTGGCATCTTTTGGTCCTTTGCACTGCACCTGATATAAACCCAGGCCATTTTCTTAGAGTCACTAAATTTCCAAAATTTTCATTTTTTCTCCTCCAATTGCAATTCCTTTGATGTTGACTCCTTTCCTGCGTGTTTGTAGGGCCTGCTTTTCTGTTTTGGCCTTCAGTGGGGATCAATTTTGGCAAGCTTTGCTGCATGTGCCTGCCCTTGGTGGCGTATGGCCTGCCTGCATTTTGATGGCTTTGACTTTGGGAAAGATTTTTTCTTTTTTTTTTTTTTTATTATTTTAAGTATTCATGCCATGTCCCTCATATATTGCCCCCTAAGTTGTGTCTTCCACCTTGACTTTTTCCCTTCCTTTTGCAACATCTGTGAGCTTAGTTTTGGCATCTTTTGGTCCTTTGCACTGCACCTGATATAAACCCAGGCCATTTTCCTGGAGTCACTAAATTTCCCAAATTTTCTTTTTTTCTCCTCCAATTGGAATTCCTTTGATGTTGTCTCCATTCCAGCGTGTTTGCAAGTCCTTCTTTTCTGTTTTGGCCTTCAGTGGGGATCAATTTTGGCAAACTTTGATGCATGTGTCTGCACTTGCTGGCGTATGGCCTGCCTGCGTTTTGATGGCTTTGACTTTGGGAAAGATTTTTTCTTTTTTTTTTTTTTTATCATTTTAAGTATTCATGCCATGTCCTTCATATCTTGCCCCCTAAGTTGTGTCTTCCTCCTTGACTTTTTCCCCTCCTTTTGCAACATCTGTGAGCTTAGTTTTGGCACATTTTGGTCCTTTGCAATGCAGCTGATTTCCTCACAGCCTATTTTTTCTAGAGACTAAAATTCCCCGATTTTCTGCTTTTTTCAATTGCATTTCATTTGAACCTATCTTCTTTCCAGAGTGTTTGTAAGCCTTTCTTTTGGGATCCGCAAGATTCCTTTTCCCTTCCCGAAAGGAAATTTCATTTCCTTTCGGGAAGGGAAAAGGAATCTTGCGATTTCAATGGGGACCAATAGAGGAATCTTTGGTGCATGTCCCTGCACTTGATGGCAGGCCATGCCTTTTGATGGCTTTGACTTTGGGAAAGATTTTTTTCTTTTTTTGGTTGTTTTCTGAAGTGTTCATGCCATGTCCCTCATATCTTGCCCCCTAAGTTGTGTCTTCCTCCTTGACTTTTTCCCCTGCTTTTGCAACATCTGTGAGCTTAGTTTTGGCATCTTTTGGTCCTTTGCACTGCACCTGATATAAACCCAGGCCATTTTCTTGGAGTCACTAAATTTCCAAAATTTTCTTTTTTTCTCCTCCAATTGCAATTCCTTTGATGTTGACTCCTTTCCAGAGTGTTTGTAGGTCCTTCTTTTCTGTTTTGGCCTTCAGTGGGGTCAATTTTGGCAAGCTTTGCTGCATGTGCCTGCCCTTGGTGGCGTATGGCCTGCCTGCATTTTGATGGCTTTGACTTTGGGAAAGATTTTTTGTTTTTTTTTTTTTTATTATTTTAAGTATTAATGCCATGTCCCTCACATCTTGCCCCCTAAGTTGTGTCTTCCTCCTTGACTTTTTCCCCTGCTTTTGCAACATCTGTGAGCTTTGTTTTGGCACCTTTTGGTCCTTTGCAATGCAGCTGATTTCCTCACAGCCTATTTTTTGAAGAGACTAAAATTCCCAATTTTCTGCTTTTTTCAATTGCATTTCATTTGAACCTATCTCCTTTCCAGAGTGTTTGTAAGCCTTTCTTTTGGGATTCGCAAGATTCCTTTTCCCTTCCCGAAAGGAAATTTCATTTCCTTTCGGGAAGGGAAAAGGAATCTTGCGATTTCAATGGGGACCAATAGAGGAATCTTTGGTGCATGTCCCTGCACTTGATGGCAGGCCATGCCTTTTGATGGCTTTGACTTTGGGAAATATTTTTTTTCTTTTTTTGGTTGTTTTCTGAAGTGTTCATGCCATGTCCCTCATATCTTGCCCCCTAAGTTGTGTCTTCCTCCTTGACTTTTTCCCCTGCTTTTGCAACATCTGTGAGCTTAGTTTTGGCATCTTTTGGTCCTTTGCACTGCACCTGCTAAAACCCCAGGCCATTTTCTTAGAGTCACTAAATTTCCCAAATTTTCTTTTTTTCTCCTCCAATTGAAATTGCTTTCATGTTGACTCCTTTCCTGCGTGTTTGTAGGTCCTTCTTTTCTGTTTTGGCCTTCAGTGGGGATCAATTTTTGCAAGCCTTGCTGCATGTGCCTGCCCTTGGTGGCGTATGGCCTGCCTGCATTTTGATGGCTTTGACTTTGGGAAAGATTTTTTTTTTTGTTTGTTTGTTTTAAATATTCATGCCATGTCCTTTATACCTTGCCCCCTAAGTTGTGTCTTCCTCCTTGAGTTTTTCCCCCTGCTTTTGCAACATCTGTGAGCTTAGTTTTGGCATCTTTTGGTCCTTTGCACTGCACCTGATATAAACCCAGGCCATTTTCTTAGAGTCACTAAATTTCCAAAATTTTCTTTTTTTCTCCTCCAATTGGAATTCCTTTGATGTTGACTCCTTTCCAGCGTGTTTGTAGGTCCTTCTTTTCTGTTTTGGCCTTCAGTGGGGATCAATTTTGGCAAGCTGTGCTGCATGTGCCTGCACTTGCTGGCGTATGGCCTGCCTGCGTTTTGATGGCTTTGACTTTGGGAAAGATTTTTTCTTTTTTTTTTTTTATCATTTTAAGTATTCATGCCATGTCCCTCATATCTTGCCCACTAAGTTGTGTCTTCCTCCTTGACTTTTCCCCTGCTTTTGCAACATCTGTGAGCTTAGTTTTGGCATCTTTTGGTCCTTTGCACTGCACCTGATAAAGCCCCGGGCCATTTTCTTAGAGTCACTAAATTTCCAAAATTTTCTTTTTTTCTCCTCCAATTGCAATTCCTTTGATGTTGACTCCTTTCCAGCGTGTTTGTAGGTCCTTCTTTTCTGTTTTGGCCTTCAGTGGGGATCAATTTTGGCAAGCTTTGCTGCATGTGCCTGCACTTGCTGGCGTATGGCCTGCCTGCGTTTTGATGGCTTTGACTTTGGGAAAGATTTTTTCTTTTTTTTTTTTTTATTATTTTAAATATTCATGCCATGTCCCTCACATCTTGCCCCCTAAGTTGTGTCTTCCTCCTCGACTTTTTCCCCTGCTTTTTCAACATCTGTGAGCTTTGTTTTGGCACCTTTTGGTCCTTTGCAATGCAGCTGATTTCCTCACAGCCTATTTTTTGAAGAGACTAAAATTCCCCATTTTCTGCTTTTTTCAATTGCATTTCATTTGAACCTATCTCCTTTCCAGAGTGTTTGTAAGCCTTTCTTTTGTGATTCGCAAGATTCCTTTTCCCTTCCCGAAAGGAAATTTCATTTCCTTTCGGGAAGGGAAAAAGAATCTTGCGATTTCAATGGGGACCAATAGAGGAATCTTTGGTGCATGTCCCTGCACTTGATGGCGTATGGCCATGCCTTTTGATGGCTTTGACTTTGGGAAATATTTTTTTCTTTTTTGGTTGTTTTCTGAAGTGTTCATGCCATGTCCCTCATATCTTGCCCCCTAAGTTGTGTCTTCCTCCTTGACTTTTTCCCCTGCTTTTGCAACATCTGTGAGCTTAGTTTTGGCATCTTTTGGTCCTTTGCACTGCACCTGATAAAACCCCAGGCCATTTTCTTAGAGTCACTAAATTTCCCAAATTTTCTTTTTTTCTCCTCCAATTGCAATTGCTTTGATGTTGACTCCTTTCCTGCGTGTTTGTAGGTCCTTCTTTTCTGTTTTGGCCTTCAGTGGGGATCAATTTTGGCAAGCTGTGCTGCATGTGCCTGCACTTGCTAGCGTATGGCCTGCCTGCGTTTTAATGGCTTTGACTTTGGGAAAGATTTTTTCTTTTTTTTTTTTTATCATTTTAAGTATTCATGCCATGTCCCTCATATCTTGCCCCCTAAGTTATGTCTTCCTCCTTGACTTTTTCCCCTGCTTTTGCAACATCTGTGAGCTTAGTTTTGGCATCTTTTGGTCCTTTGCACTGCACCTGATAAAGCCCCGGGCCATTTTCTTAGAGTCACTAAATTTCCAAAATTTTCTTTTTTTCTCCTCCAATTGGAATTCCTTTGATGTTGACTCCTTTCCAGCGTGTTTGTAGGTCCTTCTTTTCTGTTTTGGCCTTCAGTGGGGATCAATTTTGGCAAGGTTTGCTGCATGTGCCTGCACTTGCTGGCGTATGGCCTGCCTGCGTTTTGATGGCTTTGACTTTGGGAAAGATTTTTTCTTTTTTTTTTTTTTTATTATTTTAAGTATTCATGCCATGTCCCTCACATCTTGCCCCCTAAGTTGTGTCTTCCTCCTTGACTTTTTCCCCTGCTTTTGCAACATCTGTGAGCTTAGTTTTGGCATCTTTTGGTCCTTTGCACTGCACCTGATATAAACCCAGGCCATTTTCCTGGAGTCACTAAATTTCCCAAATTTTCATTTTTTTCTCCTCCAATTGGAATTCCTTTGATGTTGTCTCCATTCCAGCGTGTTTGCAAGTCCTTCTTTTCTGTTTTGGCCTTCAGTGGGGATCAATTTTGGCAAACTTTGATGCATGTGTCTGCACTTGCTGGCGTATGGCCTGCCTGCGTTTTGATGGCTTTGACTTTGGGAAAGATTTTTTCTTTTTTTTTTTTTTTATCATTTTAAGTATTCATGCCATGTCCCTCATATCTTGCCCCCTAAGTTGTGTCTTCCTCCTTGACTTTTTCCCCTCCTTTTGCAACATCTGTGAGCTTAGTTTTGGCACCTCTTGATCCTTTGCAATGCAGCTGATTTCCTCACAGCCTATTTTTTGAAGAGACTAAAATTCCCCATTTTCTGCTTTTTTCAATTGCATTTCATTTGAACCTATCTCCTTTCCAGAGTGTTTGTAAGCCTTTCTTTTGGGATCCGCAAGATTCCTTTTTCCTTCCCGAAAGGAAATGAAATTTCCTTTCGGGAAGGGAAAAGGAATCTTGCAATTTCAATGGGGACCAATAGAGGAATCTTTGGTGCATGTCCCTGCACTTGATGGCAGGCCATGCCTTTTGATGGCTTTGACTTTGGGAAAGATTTTTTTTTTTTTTTGGTTGTTTTCTGAAGTGTTCATGCCATGTCCCTCATATCTTGCCCCCTAAGTTGTGTATTCCTCCTTGACTTTTTCCCCTCCTTTTGCAACATCTGTGAGCTTAGTTTTGGCATCTTTTGGTCCTTTGCACTGCACCTGATATAAACCCAGGCCATTTTCTTAGAGTCACTAAATTTCCCAAATTTTCATTTTTTCTCCTCCAATTGCAATTCCTTTGATGTTGACTCCTTTCCTGCGTGTTTGTAGGTCCTTCTTTTCTGTTTTGGCCTTCAGTGGGGATCAATTTTGGCAAGCTCTGCTGCATGTGCCTGCACTTGCTGGCGTATGGCCTGCCTGCATTTTGATGGCTTTGACTTTGGGAAAGATTTTTTCTTTTTTTTTTTTTATCATTTTAAGTATTCATGCCATGTCCCTCATATCTTGCCCCCTAAGTTATGTCTTCCTCCTTGACTTTTTCCCCTGCTTTTGCAACATCTGTGAGCTTAGTTTTGGCATCTTTTGGTCCTTTGCACTGCACCTGATAAAGCCCCGGGCCATTTTCTTAGAGTCACTAAATTTCCAAAATTTTCTTTTTTTCTCCTCCAATTGCAATTCCTTTGATGTTGACTCCTTTCCAGCGTGTTTGTAGGTCCTTCTTTTCTGTTTTGGCCTTCAGTGGGGATCAATTTTGGCAAGGTTTGCTGCATGTGCCTGCACTTGCTGGCATATGGCCTGCCTGCGTTTTGATGGCTTTGACTTTGGGAAAGATTTTTTCTTTTTTTTTTTTTTATTATTTTAAGTATTCATGCCATGTCCCTCACATCTTGCCCCCTAAGTTGTGTCTTCCTCCTTGACTTTTTCCCCTGCTTTTGCAACATCTGTGAGCTTAGTTTTGGCATCTTTTGGTCCTTTGCACTGCACCTGATATAAACCCAGGCCATTTTCTTAGAGTCACTAAATTTCCCAAATTTTCTTTTTTTCTCCTCCAATTGCAATTCCTTTGATGTTGTCTCCATTCCAGCGTGTTTGCAAGTCCTTCTTTTCTGTTTTGGCCTTCAGTGGGGATCAATTTTGGCAAGGTTTGATGCATGTGCCTGCACTTGCTGGCGTATGGCCTGCCTGCGTTATGATGGCTTTGACTTTGGGAAAGATTTTTTCTTTTTTTTTTTTTTTATCATTTTAAGTATTCATGCCATGTCCCTCATATCTTGCCCCCTAAGTTGTGTCTTCCTCCTTGACTTTTTCCCCTGGTTTTGCAACATCTGTGAGCTTAGTTTTGGCACCTCTTGGTCCTTTGCAATGCAGCTGATTTCCTCACAGCCTATTTTTTGAAGAGACTAAAATTCCCCATTTTCTGCTTTTTTCAATTGCATTTCATTTGAACCTATCTCCTTTCCAGAGTGTTTGTAAGCCTTTCTTTTGGGATCCGCAAGATACCTTTTTCCTTCCAGAAAGGAAATGAAATTTCCTTTCGGGAAGGGAAAAGGAATCTTGCAATTTCAATGGGGACCAATAGAGGAATCTTTGGTGCATGTCCCTGCACTTGATGGCAGGCCATGCCTTTTGATGGCTTTGACTTTGGGAAAGATTTTTTTTTTTTTTTTGGTTGTTTTCTGAAGTGTTCATGCCATGTCCCTCATATCTTGCCCCCTAAGTTGTGTCTTCCTCCTTGACTTTTTCCCCTCCTTTTGCAACATCTGTGAGCTTAGTTTTGGCATCTTTTGGTCCTTTGCACTGCACCTGATATAAACCCAGGCCATTTTCTTAGAGTCACTAAATTTCCCAAATTTTCATTTTTTCTCCTCCAATTGCAATTCCTTTGATGTTGACTCCTTTCCTGCGTGTTTGTAGGTCCTTCTTTTCTGTTTTGGCCTTCAGTGGGGATCAATTTTGGCAAGCTGTGCTGCATGTGCCTGCACTTGCTGGCGTATGGCCTGCCTGCATTTTGATGGCTTTGACTTTGGGAAAGATTTTTTCTTTTTTTTTTTTTATCATTTTAAGTATTCATGCCATGTCCCTCATATCTTGCCCCCTAAGTTATGTCTTCCTCCTTGACTTTTTCCCCTGCTTTTGCAACATCTGTGAGCTTAGTTTTGGCATCTTTTGGTCCTTTGCACTGCACCTGATAAAGCCCCGGGCCATTTTCTTAGAGTCACTAAATTTCCAAAATTTTCTTTTTTTCTCCTCCAATTGCAATTCCTTTGATGTTGACTCCTTTCCAGCGTGTTTGTAGGTCCTTCTTTTCTGTTTTGGCCTTCAGTGGGGATCAATTTTGGCAAGGTTTGCTGCATGTGCCTGCACTTGCTGGCATATGGCCTGCCTGCGTTTTGATGGCTTTGACTTTGGGAAAGATTTTTTCTTTATTTTTTTTTTTTATTACTTTAAGTATTCATGCCATGTCCCTCACATCTTGCCCCCTAAGTTGTGTCTTCCTCCTTGACTTTTTCCCCTGCTTTTGCAACATCTGTGAGCTTAGTTTTGGCATCTTTTGGTCCTTTGCACTGCACCTGATATAAACCCAGGCCATTTTCTTAGAGTCACTAAATTTCCCAAATTTTCTTTTTTTCTCCTCCAATTGCAATTCCTTTGATGTTGTCTCCATTCCAGCGTGTTTGCAAGTCCTTCTTTTCTGTTTTGGCCTTCAGTGGGGATCAATTTTGGCAAGGTTTGATGCATGTGTCTGCACTTGCTGGCGTATGGCCTGCCTGCGTTTTGATGGCTTTGACTTTGGGAAAGATTTTTTCTTTTTTTTTTTTTTTATCATTTTAAGTATTCATGCCATGTCCCTCATATCTTGCCCCCTAAGTTGTGTCTTCCTCCTTGACTTTTTCCCCTGGTTTTGCAACATCTGTGAGCTTAGTTTTGGCACCTCTTGGTCCTTTGCAATGCAGCTGATTTCCTCACAGCCTATTTTTTGAAGAGACTAAAATTCCCCATTTTCTGCTTTTTTCAATTGCATTTCATTTGAACCTATCTCCTTTCCAGAGTGTTTGTAAGCCTTTCTTTTGGGATCCGCAAGATTCCTTTTTCCTTCCCGAAAGGAAATGAAATTTCCTTTCGGGAAGGGAAAAGGAATCTTGCGATTTGAATGGGGACCAATAGAGGAATCTTTGCTGCCTGTCCCTGCACTTGATGGCAGGCCATGCCTTTTGATGGCTTTGACTTTGGGAAAGATTTTTTTCTTTTTTTGGTTGTTTTCTGAAGTGTTCATGCCATGTCTTTCATATCTTGCCCCCTAAGTTGTGTCTTCCACCTTGACTTTTTCCCTTCCTTTTGCAACATCTGTGAGCTTAGTTTTGGCATCTTTTGGTCCTTTGCACTGCACCTGATATAAACCCAGGCCATTTTCTTAGAGTCACTAAATTTCCAAAATTTTCATTTTTTCTCCTCCAATTGGAATTCCTTTGATGTTGACTCCTTTCCAGCGTGTTTGTAGGTCCTGCTTTTCTGTTTTGGCCTTCAGTGGGGATCAATTTTGGCAAGCTTTGCTGCATGTGCCTGCCCTTGGTGGCGTATGGCCTGCCTGCATTTTGATGGCTTTGACTTTGGGAAAGATTTTTTCTTTTTTTTTTTTTTTTATTATTTTAAGTATTCATGCCATGTCCCTCATATCTTGCCCCCTAAGTTGTGTCTTCCTCCTTGACTTTTTCCCCTGCTTTTGCAACATCTGTGAGCTTAGTTTTGGCACCTTTTGGTCCTTTGCACTGCGCCTGATAAAACCCCAGGCCATTATCTTAGAGTCACTAAATTTCCCAAATTTTATTTTTTTCTCCTCCAGTTGCAATTCCTTTGATGTTGTCTCCATTCCAGCGTGTTTGCAAGTCCTTCTTTTCTGTTTTGGCCTTCAGTGGGGATCAATTTTGGCAAGGTTTGCTGCATGTGCCTGCCCTTGGTGGCGTATGGCCTGCCTGCATTTTGATGGCTTTGACTTTGGGAAAGATTTTTTCTTTTTTTTTTTTTAATATTTTAAGTATTCATGCCATGTCCCTCATATCTTGCCCCCTAAGTTGTGTCTTCCTTCTTGACTTTTACCCCTGCTTTTGCAACATCTGTGAGCTTAGTTTTGGCATCTTTGGTCCTTTGCACTGCACCTGATATAAACCCAGGCCATTTTCTTAGAGTCACTAAATTTCCCAAATTTTCTTTTTTTCTCCTCCAATTGCAATTCCTTTGATGTTGACACCTTTCCAGCGTGTTTGTAAGCCCTTCTTTTCTCTTTTGGCCTTCAGTGGGGATCAATTTTGGAAAGATTTGCTGCATGTGCCTGCACTTGCTGGCGTATGGCGTGCCTGCATTTTGATCGCTTTGACTTTGGGAAAGATTTTTTCTTTTTTTTTTTTTGTTTATTTTAAGTATTCATGCCATGTCCCTCACATCTTGCCCCCTAAGTTGTGTCTTCCTTCTTGACTTTTTCCCCTGCGTTTGCAACATCTGTGAGCTTAGTTTTGGCACCTTTTGGTCCTTTGCACTGCACCTGCCAAAACCCCAGGCCATTTACTTAGAGTCACTAAATTTCCCAAATTTTCTTTTTTTCTCCTCCAATTGCAATTCCTTTGATGTTGACTCCTTTCCAGCGTGTTTGTAGGTCCTTCTTTTCTGTTTTGGCCTTCAGTGGGGATCAATTTTGGGCAAGCTTTGCTGCATGTGCCTGCCCTTGGTGGCGTATGGCCTGCTTGCATTTTGATGGCTTTGACTTTGGGAAAGATTTCTTCTCTTTTTTTTTTTTTTTTGTTTGTTTTACGTATTCATGCCATGTCCCTCATATCTTGCCCCCTAAGTTGTGTCTTCCTCCTTGACTTTTTCCCCTGCTTTTGCAACATCTGTGAGCTTAGTTTTGGCATCTTTTGGTCCTTTGCACTGCACCTGATATTAACCTAGGCCATTTTCTTAGAATCACTAACTTACCCAAATTATCTTTTTTGCTCATAGAAATTGAATTCCTTTCATGTTGTCTCCATTCCAGCGTGTTTGTATGTGCTTCTTTTCTGTTTTCGCCTTCAGTGGGGATCAATTTTGGCAAGCTGTGCTGCATGTGCCTGGACTTGCTGGCGTATGGCCTGCCTGCATTTTGATGGCTTTGACTTTGGGAAAGATTTTTTCTTTTTTTTTTTTTAATATTTTAAGTATTCATGCCATGTCCCTCATATCGTGCCCCCTAAGTTGTGTCTTCCTCCTTGACTTTTTCCCCTGCTTTTGCAACATCTGTGAGCTTAGTTTTGGCATCTTTTGGTCCTTTGCAATGCTGCTGATTTCCTCACAGCCTATTGTTTGAAGGGACAAAAATTCCCGATTTTCTGCTTTTTTCAATTGCATTTCATTTGAACCTATCTCCTTTCCAGAGTGTTTGTAAGCCTTTCTTTTGGGGTCCGCAAGATTCCTTTTCCCTTCCCGAAAGGAAATTTCATTTCCTTTCGGGAAGGGAAAAGGAATCTTGCGATTTCAATGGGGACCAATAGAGGAATCTTTGGTGCATGTCCCTGCACTTGATGGCAGGCCATGCCTTTTGATGGCTTTGACTTTGGGAAATATTTTTTTCTTTTTTTGGTTGTTTTCTGAAGTGTTCATGCCATGCCCCTCATATCTTGCCCCCTAAGTTCTGTCTTCCTCCTTGACTTTTTCCCCTGCTTTTGCAACATCTGTGAGCTTAGTTTTGGCACCTTTTGGTCCTTTGCACTGCACCTGATATAAACCCATGCCATTTTCTTAGAATCACTAACTTACCCAAATTTTCTTTTTTTCTCATATAAATTGAATTTCTTTCATGTTGCCTCCATTCCAGCGTGTTTGTAAGTCCTTCTTTTCTGTTTTGGCCTTCAGTGGGGATCAATTTTGGCAAGATTTCCTGCATGTGCCTGCCCTTGGTGGCGTATGGCGTGCCTGCATTTTGATGGCTTTGACTTTGGGAAAGATTTTTTCTTTTTTTTTTTTTTTAATATTTTAAGTATTCATGCCATGTCCCTCACATCTTGACCCTAAGTTGTGTCTTCCTCCTTGACTTTTTCCCCTGCTTTTGCAACATCTGTGAGCTTAGTTTTGGCATCTTTTGGTCCTTTGCACAGCTCCTGATAAAACCCCGGGCCATTTTCTTAGAGTCACTAAATTTCCCAAATTTTCTTTTTTTCCCCTCCAATTGCAATTCCTTTGATGTTGACTCCTTTCCAGCGTGTTTGTAGGTCCTTCTTTTCTGTTTTGGCCTTCAGTGGGGATCAATTTTGGGCAAGCTTTCCTGCATGTGCCTGCCCTTGGTGGCATATTGCCTGCCTGCATTTTGATGGCTTTGACTTTGGGAAAGATTTTTTCTTTTTTTTTTTTTAATATTTTAAGTATTCATGCCATGTCCCTCATATCTTGCCCCCTAAGTTGTGTCTTCCTCCTTGACTTTTTCCCCTGCTTTTGCAACATCTGTGAGCTTAGTTTTGGCACCTTTTGGTCCTTTGCAATGCAGCTGATTTCCTCACAGCCTATTTTTTGAAGAGACTAAAATTCCCGATTTTCTGCTTTTTTCAATTGCATTTCATTTGAACCTATCTCCTTTCCAGAGTGTTTGAAAGCCCTTCTTTTGGGATTCGCAAGGTTCCTTTTCCCATCCCGAAAGGAAATTCCATTTCCTTTCGGGAAGGGAAAAGGAATCTTGCGATTTCAATGGGGACCAATGAGGAATCTTTGGTGCATGTCCCTGCACTTGATGGAAGGCCATGCCTTTTGATGGCTTTGACTTTGGGAAAGATTTTTTTCTTTTTTTGGTTGTTTTCTGAAGTGTTCATGCCATGTCCCTCATATCTTGCCCCCTAAGTTGTGTCTTCCTCCTTTACTTTTTCCCCTGCTTTTGCAACATCTGTGAGCTTAGTTTTGGCATCTTTTGGTCCGTTGCACTGCACCTGATATAAACCCAGGCCATTTTCTTAGAGTCACTAAATTTCCAAAATTTTCTTTTTTTCTCCTCCAATTGCAATTCCTTTGATGTTGACTCCATTCCAGCGTGTATGTAGGTCCATTTTTCTGTTTTGGCCTTCAGTGGGGATCAGTTTTAGCAAGCATTGCTGCATGTGCCTGCCCTTGGTGGCGTATAGCCTGCCTGCATTTTGATGGCTTTGACTTTGGGTAAGATTTTTTCTTTTTTTTTTTTTATTTTTTTAGGTATTCATGCCATATCACTCATATCTTGCCCCCTAAGTTTTGCCTTCCTCCTTGACTTTTTCCCCTCCTTTTGCAACATCTGTGAGCTTAGTTTTGGCACCTTTTGGTCCTTTGCAATGCAGCTGATTTCCTCACAGCCTATTTTTTGAAGAGACTAAAATTCCCAATTTTCTGCTGTTTTCAATTGCATTTCATTTGAACCTATCTCCTTTCCAGAGTGTTTGTAAGCCTTACTTTTGTGATCCGCATGATTCCTTTTTCCTTCCCGAAAGGAAATGAAATTTCCTTTCGGGAAGGGAAAAGGAATCTTGCAATTTCAATGGGGACCAATAGAGGAATCTTTGGTGCATGTCCCTGCACTTGATGGCAGGCCATGCCTTTTGATGGCTTTGACTTTGGGAAAGATTTTTTCTTTTTTTGGTTGTTTTATGAAGTGTTCATGCCATGTCCCTCATATCTTGCCACCTAAGTTGTGTCTTCCTCCTTGACTTTTTCCCCTGCTTTTGCAACATCTGTGAGCTTAGTTTTGGCATCTTTTGGTCCGTTGCACTGCACCTGATATAAACACAGGCCATTTTCTTAGAGTCACTAAATTTCCAAAATTTTCTTTTTTTCTCCTCCAATTGCAATTCCTTTGATGTTGACTCCTTTCCAGCGTGTTTGTAGGTCCTTCTTTTCTGTTTTGGCCTTCAGTGGGGATCAATTTTGGCAAGCTATGCTGCATGTGCCTGCCCTTGGTGGCGTATGGCCGGCCTGCATTTTGAAGGCTTTGACTTTGGGAAAGATTTTTTCTTTTTTTTTTTTTAATATTTTAAGTATTCATGCCATGTCCCTCACATCTTGCCCCCTAAGTTGTGTCTTCCTCCTTGACTTTTTCCCATGCTTTTGCAACATCTGTGAGCTTAGTTTTGGCACCTTTTGGTCCTTTGCAATGCAGCTGATTTCCTCACAGCCTATTGTTTGAAGAAACTAAAATTCCCAATTTTCTGCTTTTTTCAATTGCATTTCATTTGAACCTATCTCCTTTCCAGAGTGTTTGAAAGCCCTTCTTTTGGGATTCGCAAGGTTCCTTTTCCCATCCCGAAAGGAAATTTTATTTCATTTCAGGAAGGGAAAAGGAATCTTGCGATTTCAATGGGGACCAATGAGGAATCTTTGGTGCATGTCCCTGCACTTGATGGCAGGCCATGCCTTTTGATGGCTTTGACTTTGGGAAAGGTTTTTTTCTTTTTTTGGTTGTTTTCTGAAGTGTTCATGCCATGTCCCTCATATCTTGCCCCCTAAGTTGTGTCTTCCTCCTTGACTTTTTCCCCTGCTTTTGCAACATCTGTGAGCTTAGTTTTGGCATCTTTTGGTCCTTTGCACTGCACCTGACATAAACCCAGGCCATTTTCTTAGAGTCTCTAAATTTCCAAAATTTTATTTTTTTCTCCTCCAATTGCAATTCCTTTGATATTGACTCCTTTCCAGCGTGTTTGTAGGTCCTTCTTTTCTGTTTTGGCCTTCAGTGGGGATCAATTTTGGCAAGCTTTGCTGCATGTGCCTGCCCTTGGTGGCATATGGCCTGCCTGCATTTTGATGGCTTTGACTTTCGGAAAGATTTTTTTCTTTTTTTTTTTTTTATTATTTTAAGTATTCATGCCATGTCCCTCATATCTTGCCCCCTAAGTTGTGTCTTCCTCCTTGACGTTTCCCCCTGCTTTTGCAACATCTGTGAGCTTAGTTTTGGCATCATTGGTCCTTTGCACTGCACCTGATAAAACCCCAGGCCATTTTCCTAGAGTCACTAAATTTCCCAAATTTTCTTTTTTTCTCCTCCAATTGCAATTCCTTTGATGTTGACTCCTTTCCAGCGTGTTTGTAGGTCCTTTTTTATGTTTTGGCCTTCAGTGGGGATCAGTTTTGGCAAGCTTTGCTGCATGTGCCTGCCCTTGGTGGCGTATGGCCTGCCTGCAGTTTGATGGCTTTGACTTTGGGAAAGATTTTTTCTATTTTTTTTTTTTGTTTGTTTTAAGTATTCATGCCATGTCCTTCATACCTTGCCCCCTAAGTTGTGTCTTCCTCCTTGACTTTTTCCCCTGCTTTTGCAACATCTGTGAGCTTAGTTTTGGCACCTTTTGGTCCTTTGCACTGCGCCTGATAAAACCCCAGGCCATTTTCTTAGAGTCACTAAATTTCCCAAATTTTCTTTTTTTCTCCTCCAATTGCAATTCCTTTGATGTTGACTCCTTTCCAGCGTGTTTGTAGGTCCTTTTTTATGTTTTGGCCTTCAGTGGGGATCAGTTTTGGCAAGCTTTGCTGCATGTGCCTGCCCTTGGTGGCGTATGGCCTGCCTGCATTTTGATGGCTTTGACTTTTGGAAAGATTTTTTCTTTTTTTTTTTTTTAATATTTAAATATTCATGCCATGTCCCTCATATCTTGCCCCCTAAGTTGTGTCTTCCTCCTTGACTTTTTCCCCTGCTTTTGCAACATCTGTGAGCTTAGTTTTGGCATCTTTGGTCCTTTGCACTGCACCTGATATAAAACCAGGCCATTTTCTTAGAGTCACTAAATTTCCAAAATTTTCTTTTTTCTCCTCCAATTGCAATTCCTTTGATGTTTACACCTTTCCAGTGTGTTGGTAAGTCCTTCTTTTCTGTTTTGGCCTTCAGTGGGGATCAATTTTGGCAAGATTTCCTGCATGTGCCTGCACTTGCTGGCGTATGGCGTGCCTGCATTTTGATGGCTTTGACTTTGGGAAAGATTTTTTCTTTTTTTTTTTTTTAATATTTTAAGTATTCATGCCATGTCCCTCACATCTTGCCCCCTAAGTTGTGTCTTCCTCCTTGACTTTTTCCCCTGCTTTTGCAACATCTGTGAGCTTAGTTTTGGCATCTTTTGGTCCTTTGCACAGCTCCTGATAAAACCCCGTGCCATTTTCTTAGAGTCACTAAATTTCCAAAATTTTCTTTTTTTCTCCTCCAATTGCAATTCCTTTGATGTTGACTCCTTTCCAGCGTGTTTGTAGGTCCTTCTTTTCTGTTTTGGCCTTCAGTGGGGATCAATTTTGGGCAAGCTTTCCTGCATGTGCCTGCCCTTGGTGGCATATTGCCTGCCTGCATTTTGATGGCTTTGACTTTGGGAAAGATTTTTTCTTTTTTTTTTTTTAATATTTTAAGTATTCATGCCATGTCCCTCATATCTTGCCCCCTAAGTTGTGTCTTCCTCCTTGACTTTTTCCCCTGCTTTTGCAACATCTGTGAGCTTAGTTTTGGCACCTTTTGGTCCTTTGCAATGCAGCTGATTTCCTCACAGCCTATTTTTTGAAGAGACTAAAATTCCCGATTTTCTGCTTTTTTCAATTGCATTTCATTTGAACCTATCTCCTTTCCAGAGTGTTTGAAAGCCCTTCTTTTGGGATTCGCAAGGTTCCTTTTCCCATCCCGAAAGGAAATTTTATTTCCTTTCGGGAAGGGAAAAGGAATCTTGCGATTTCAATGGGGACCAATGAGGAATCTTTGGTGCATGTCCCTGCACTTGATGGAAGGCCATGCCTTTTGATGGCTTTGACTTTGGGAAAGATTTTTTTCTTTTTTTGGTTGTTTTCTGAAGTGTTCATGCCATGTCCCTCATATCTTGCCCCCTAAGTTGTGTCTTCCTCCTTTACTTTTTCCCCTGCTTTTGCAACATCTGTGAGCTTAGTTTTGGCATCTTTTGGTCCGTTGCACTGCACCTGATATAAACCCAGGCCATTTTCTTAGAGTCACTAAATTTCCAAAATTTTCTTTTTTTCTCCTCCAATTGCAATTCCTTTGATGTTGACTCCATTCCAGCGTGTATGTAGGTCCATTTTTCTGTTTTGGCCTTCAGTGGGGATCAGTTTTAGCAAGCATTGCTGCATGTGCCTGCCCTTGGTGGCGTATAGCCTGCCTGCATTTTGATGGCTTTGACTTTGGGTAAGATTTTTTCTTTTTTTTTTTTTATTTTTTTAGGTATTCATGCCATATCACTCATATTTTGCCCCCTAAGTTTTGCCTTCCTCCTTGACTTTTTCCCCTCCTTTTGCAACATCTGTGAGCTTAGTTTTGGCACCTTTTGGTCCTTTGCAATGCAGCTGATTTCCTCACAGCCTATTTTTTGAAGAGACTAAAATTCCCAATTTTCTGCTGTTTTCAATTGCATTTCATTTGAACCTATCTCCTTTCCAGAGTGTTTGAAAGCCCTTCTTTTGGGATTCGCAAGGTTCCTTTTCCCATCCCGAAAGGAAATTTTATTTCATTTCAGGAAGGGAAAAGGAATCTTGCGATTTCAATGGGGACCAATGAGGAATCTTTGGTGCATGTCCCTGCACTTGATGGCAGGCCATGCCTTTTGATGGCTTTGACTTTGGGAAAGGTTTTTTTCTTTTTTTGGTTGTTTTCTGAAGTGTTCATGCCATGTCCCTCATATCTTGCCCCCTAAGTTGTGTCTTCCTCCTTGACTTTTTCCCCTGCTTTTGCAACATCTGTGAGCTTAGTTTTGGCATCTTTTGGTCCTTTGCACTGCACCTGACATAAACCCAGGCCATTTTCTTAGAGTCACTAAACTTATAAAATTTTCTTTTTTTCTCCTCCAATTGCAATTCCTTTGATGTTGTCTCCATTCCACCGTGTTTGTAGGTCCTTCTTTTCTGTTTTGGCCTTCAGTGGGGATCAATTTTGGCAAGCTTCTCTGCATGTGCCTGCCCTTGGTGGCGTATGGCCTGCCTGCATTTTGATGGCTTTGACTTTGGGAAAGATTTTTTTCTTTTTTTTTTTTTATTTTTGTAATTATTCATGCCATGTCCTTCATATCTTGCCCCCTAAGTTGTGTCTTCCTCCTTGACTTTTTCCCCTGCTTTTGCAACATTTGTGAGCTTAGTTTTGGCACCTTTTGGTCCTTTGCAATGCACCTGATAAAACCCCAGGCCACTCTCTAAGAGTCACTAAATTTCCCAAATTTTCTTTTTTTCTCCTCCAATTGCAATTCCTTTGATGTTGACTCCTTTCCAGCATGTTTGCAAGTCCTTCTTTTCTGTTTTGGCCTTCAGTGGGGATCAATTTTGGCAAGCTTTGCTGCATGTGCCTGCCCTTGGTGGCGTATGGCCTGGCTGCATTTTGATGGCTTTGACTTTGGGAAAGATTTTTTCTTTTTTTTTTTTTTAATATTTTAAGTATTCATGCCATGTCCCTCATATCTTTCCCCCGAAGTTGTGTCTTCCTCCCTGACTTTTTCCCCTGCTTTTGCAACATTTGTGAGCTGAGTTTTGGCACCTTTTGTTCCTTTGCAATGCAGCTGATTTCCTCACAGCCTATTTTTTGAAGAGACTAAAATTCCCAATTTTCGGCTTTTTCAATTGCATTTCATTTGAACCTATCTCCTTTCCAGAGTGTTTGTAAGCCTTTCTTTTGGGATCCGCAAGATTCCTTTTCCCTTCCCGAAAGGAATTGAAATTTCCTTTTGGGAAGGGAAAAGGAATCTTGCGATTTCAATGGGGACCAATAGAGGAATCTTTGGTGCATGTCCCTGCACTTGATGGCAGGCCATGCCTTTTGATGGCTTTGACTTTGGGAAAGATTTTTTTCTTTTTTTGGTTGTTTTCTGAAGTGTTCATGCCATGTCCCGCATATCTTGCCCCCTAAGTTGTGTCTTCCTCCTTGACTTTTTCCCCTGCTTTTGCAACATCTGTGAGCTTAGTTTTGGCATCTTTTGGTCCCTGGCACTGCACCTGATAAAACCCCGGGCCATTTTCTTTGAGTCACTAAATTTCCCAAATTTTCTTTTTTTCTCCTCCAATTGCAATTCCTTTGATGTTGACTCCTTTCCAGCGTGTTTGTAGGTCCTTCTTTTCTGTTTTGGCCTCCAGTGGGGATCAATTTTGGCAAGCTTTGCTGCATGTGCCTGACCTTGGTGGCGTATGGCCTGCCTGCATTTTGATGGCTTTGACTTGGGGAAAGATTTTTTTTTTTTTTTTTTTTATTATTTTAAGTATTCATGCCATGTACCTCATATCTTGCCCCCTAAGTTCTGTCTTCCTCCTTGACTTTTTCCCCTGCTTTTGCAACATCTGTGAGCTTAGTTTTGGCATCTTTTGGTCCTTTGCACTGCACCTGATATAAACCCAGGCCATTTTTTAGAGTCACTAAATTTCCAAAATTTTCTTTTTTCTCCTCCTATTGCAATTCCTTTGATGTTGACACCTTTCCCGCGTGTTTGTAAGTCCTTCTTTTCTGTTTTGGCCTTCAGTGGGGATCAATTTTGGCAAGCTTTGCTGCATGTGCCTGCACTTGCTGGCGTATGGCGTGCCTGCATTTTGATGGCTTTGACTTTGGGAAAGATTTTTTTCTTTTTCTTTTTTTATTATTTTAATTATTCATGCCATGTCCCTCATAACTTGCCCCCTAAGTTGTGTCTTCCTCCTTGACTTTTTCCCCTGCTTTTGCAACATCTGTGAGCTTAGTTTTGGCACCTTTTGGTCCTTTGCAATGCAGCTGATTTCCTCACAGCCTATTTTTTGAAGAGACTAAAATTCCCGATTTTCTGCTTTTTTCAATTGCATTTCATTTGAACCTATCTCCTTTCCAGAGTGTTTGTAAGCCTTTCTTTTGGGATTCGCAAGATTCCTTTTCCCTTCCCGAAAGGAAATTTCATTTCCTTTCGGGAAGGGAAAAGGAATCTTGCGATTTCAATGGGGACCAATAGAGGAATCTTTGGTGCATGTCCCTGCACTTGATGGCAGGCCATGCCTTTTGATGGCTTTGACTTTGGGAAAGATTTTTTTCTTTTTTTGGTTGTTTTCTGAAGTGTTCATGCCATGTCCCTCATATCTTGCCCCCTAAGTTATGTCTTCCTCCTTGACTTTTTCCCCTGCTTTTGCAACATCTGTGAGCTTAGTTTTGGCATCTTTTGGTCCTTTGCACTGCACCGGATATAAACCCAGGCCATTTTCTTAGAGTCTCTAAATTTCCAAAATTTTCTTTTTTTCTCCTCCAATTGCAATTGCTTTGATGTTGACTCCTTTCCAGCGTGTTTGTAGGTCCTTCTTTTCTGTTTTGGCCTTCAGTGGGGATCAATTTTGGCAAGCTATGCTGTATGTGCCTGCCCTTGGTGGCGTATGGCCTGCCTGCATTTTGAAGGCTTTGACTTTGGGAAAGATTTTTTCTTTTTTTTTTTTTAATATTTTAAGTATTCATGCCATGTCCCGCACATCTTGCCCCCTAAGTTGTGTCTTCCTCCTTCACTTTTTCCCCTGCTTTTGCAACATCTGTGAGCTTAGTTTTGGCATCTTTTGGTCCTTTGCAATGCAGCTGATTTCCTCACAGCCTATTTTTGAAGAAACTAGAATTCCCGATTTTCTGCTTTTTTCAATTGCATTTCATTTGAACCTATCTCCTTTCCAGAGTGTTTGTAAGCCTTTCTTTTGGGATTCCAAGATTCCTTTTCCCTTCCCGAAAGGAAATTTCATTTCCTTTCGGGAAGGGAAAAGGAATCTTGCGATTTCAATGGGGACCAATAGAGGAATCTTTGGTGCATGTCCCTGCACTTGATGGCAGGCCATGCCTTTTGATGGCTGTGACTTTGGGAAAGGTTTTTTTCTTTTTTTGGTTGTTTTCTGAAGTGTTCATTGCCATGTCCCTCATATCTTGCCCCCTAAGTTGTGTCTTCCTCCTTGACTTTTTCCCCTGCTTTTGCAACATCTGTGAGCTTAGTTTTGGCATCTTTTGGTCCTTTGCACTGCACCTGATAATACCCCCAGGCCATTTCCTTAGAGTCACTAAATTTCCCAAATTTACATTTTTACTCATAGAAATTAAATTCCTTTCATGTTGTCTCCATTCCAGCGTGTTTGTAAGTCCTTCTTTTCTGTTTTGGGCCTTCAGTGGGGATCAATTTTGGCAAGCTTTGCTGCATGTGCCTGCACTTGGTGGCGTATGGCCTGCCTGCATTTTGATGGCTTTGAATTTGGGAAAGAGATTTTCTTTTTTTTTTTTAATATTTTAAGTATTCATGCCATGTCCCTCATATCTTGCCCCCTAAATTTTGTCTTCCTCTTTGAATTTTTCCCCTGCTTTTGCAACATCTGTGAGCTTAGTTTTGGCACCTTTTGGTCCTTTGCAATTCAGCTGATTTCCTCACAGCCTATTTTTTGAAGAGACTAAAATTCCCGATTTTCTGCTTTTTTCAATTGCATTTCTTTTGGACCTATCTCTTTTTAGAGTGTTTGTAAGCCTTTCTTTTGGGATCCGCAAGATTCCTTTTCCCTTCCCGAAAGGAAATGAAATTTGCTTTCGGGAAGGGAAAAGGAATCTTGCGATTTCAATGGGGACCAATAGAGGAATCTTTGGTGCATGTCCCTGCACTTGATGGCAGGCCCATGCCTTTTGATGGCTTTGACTTTGGGAAAGATTTTTTTTCTTTTTTTGGTTGTTTTCTGAAGTGTTCATGCCATGTCCCTCATATCTTGCCCCCTAAGTTGTGTCTTCCTCCTTGAATTTTTCCCCTGCTTTTGCAAGATCTGTGAGCTTAGTTTTGGCATCTTTTGGTCCTTTGCACTGCACCTGATACAAACACAGGCAATTTTCTTAGAATCACTAACTTACCCAAATTTTCTTTTTTTTCTCATAGAAATTGAATTCCTTTGATGTTGTCTCCATTCCAGCGTGTTTGTAAGTCCTTCTTTTCTGTTTTGGCCTTCAGTGGGGATCAATTTTGGCAAGCTTTGCTGCATGTGCCTGCCCTTGGTGGCGTATGGCCTACCTGCATTTTGATGGCTTTTACTTTGGGAAAGATTTTTTCTTTTTTTTTTTTTTTTTATTATTTTAAGTATTCATGCCATGTCCCCTCATATCTTGCCCCCTAAGTTGTGTCTTCCTCCTTGACTTTTTCCCCTGCTTTTGCAACATCTGTGAGCTTAGTTTTGGCACCTTTTGGTCCTTTGCAATTCAGCTGATTTCCTCACAGCCTATTTTTTGAAGAGACTAAAATTCCCGATTTTCTGCTTTTTTCAATTGCATTTCTTTTGGACCTATCTCTTTTTAGAGTGTTTGTAAGCCTTTCTTTTGGGATCCGCAAGATTCCTTTTCCCTTCCCGAAAGGAAATGAAATTTGCTTTCGGGAAGGGAAAAGGAATCTTGCGATTTTCAATGGGGACCAATAGAGGAATCTTTGGTGCATGTCCCTGCACTTGATGGCAGGCCATGCCTTTTGATGGCTTTGACTTTGGGAAAGACTTTTTTCTTTTTTTGGTTGTTTTCTGAAGTGTTCATGCCATGTCCCTCATATCTTGCCCCCTAAGTTGTGTCTTCCTCCTTGAATTTTTCCCCTGCTTTTGCAAGATCTGTGAGCTTAGTTTTGGCATCTTTTGGTCCTTTGCACTGCACCTGATACAAACACAGGCCATTTTCTTAGAATCGCTAACTTACCCAAATTTTCTTTTTTTCTCATAGAAATTGAATTCCTTTGATGTTGTCTCCATTCCAGCGTGTTTGTAAGTCCTTCTTTTCTGTTTTGGCCTTCAGTGGGGATCAATTTTGGCAAGCTTTGCTGCATGTGCCTGCCCTTGGTGGCGTATGGCTTCCTGCATTTTGATGGCTTTGACTTGGGAAAGATTTTTTTCTTTTTTCGGTTGTTTTCTGAAGTGTTCATTCCATGTCCCTCATATCTTGCCCCCTAAGTTGTGTCTTCCTCCTTGACTTTTTCCCCTGCTTTTGCAATATCTGTGAGCTTAGTTTTGGCATCTTTTGGTCCTTTGCACTGCACCTGATAAAAGCCCGGGCCATTTTCTTAGAGTGACTAAATTTCCCAAATTCGTTTTTTCTCCCCCAATTGCAATTCCTTTGATGGTGTCTCCATTCCAGCGTGTTTGTAGGTCCTTCTTTTCTGTTTTGGACTTCAGTGGGGATCAATTTTGGCAAGCTTTGCTGCATGTGCCTGCCCTTGCTGGCGTATGGCCTGTGTGCATTTTGATGGCTTTGACTTTGGGAAAGATTTTTTCTTTTTTTTTTTTTTATTATTTTAAGTATTCATGCCATGTCCCTCATATCTTGCCCCCTAAGTTGTGTCTTCCTTCTTGACTTTTACCCCTGCTTTTGCAACATCTGTGAGCTTAGTTTTGGCATCTTTTGGTCCTTTGCACTGCACCTGATATAAACCCAGGCCATTTTTTAGAGTCACTAAATTTCCAAAATTTTCTTTTTTCTCCTCCTATTGCAATTCCTTTGATGTTGACACCTTTCCCGCGTGTTTGTAAGTCCTTCTTTTCTGTTTTGGCCTTCAGTGGGGATCAATTTTGGCAAGCTTTGCTGCATGTGCCTGCACTTGCTGGCGTATGGCGTGCCTGCATTTTGATGGCTTTGACTTTGGGAAAGATTTTTTTCTTTTTCTTTTTTTATTATTTTAATTATTCATGCCATGTCCCTCATAACTTGCCCCCTAAGTTGTGTCTTCCTCCTTGACTTTTTCCCCTGCTTTTGCAACATCTGTGAGCTTAGTTTTGGCACCTTTTGGTCCTTTGCAATGCAGCTGATTTCCTCACAGCCTATTTTTTGAAGAGACTAAAATTCCCGATTTTCTGCTTTTTTCAATTGCATTTCATTTGAACCTATCTCCTTTCCAGAGTGTTTGTAAGCCTTTCTTTTGGGATTCGCAAGATTCCTTTTCCCTTCCCGAAAGGAAATTTCATTTCCTTTCGGGAAGGGAAAAGGAATCTTGCGATTTCAATGGGGACCAATAGAGGAATCTTTGGTGCATGTCCCTGCACTTGATGGCAGGCCATGCCTTTTGATGGCTTTGACTTTGGGAAAGATTTTTTTCTTTTTTTGGTTGTTTTCTGAAGTGTTCATGCCATGTCCCTCATATCTTGCCCCCTAAGTTATGTCTTCCTCCTTGACTTTTTCCCCTGCTTTTGCAACATCTGTGAGCTTAGTTTTGGCATCTTTTGGTCCTTTGCACTGCACCGGATATAAACCCAGGCCATTTTCTTAGAGTCTCTAAATTTCCAAAATTTTCTTTTTTTCTCCTCCAATTGCAATTGCTTTGATGTTGACTCCTTTCCAGCGTGTTTGTAGGTCCTTCTTTTCTGTTTTGGCCTTCAGTGGGGATCAATTTTGGCAAGCTATGCTGTATGTGCCTGCCCTTGGTGGCGTATGGCCTGCCTGCGATTTTTGAAGGCTTTGACTTTGGGAAAGATTTTTTCTTTTTTTTTTTTTAATATTTTAAGTATTCATGCCATGTCCCCGCACATCTTGCCCCCTAAGTTGTGTCTTCCTCCTTCACTTTTTCCCCTGCTTTTGCAACATCTGTGAGCTTAGTTTTGGCATCTTTTGGTCCTTTGCAATGCAGCTGATTTCCTCACAGCCTATTTTTGAAGAAACTAGAATTCCCGATTTTCTGCTTTTTTCAATTGCATTTCATTTGAACCTATCTCCTTTCCAGAGTGTTTGTAAGCCTTTCTTTTGGGATTCCAAGATTCCTTTTCCCTTCCCGAAAGGAAATTTCATTTCCTTTCGGGAAAGGGAAAAGGAATCTTGCGATTTCAATGGGGACCAATAGAGGAATCTTTGGTGCATGTCCCTGCACTTGATGGCAGGCCATGCCTTTTGATGGCTGTGACTTTGGGAAAGGTTTTTTTCTTTTTTTGGTTGTTTTCTGAAGTGTTCATGCCATGTCCCTCATATCTTGCCCCCTAAGTTGTGTCTTCCTCCTTGACTTTTTCCCCTGCTTTTGCAACATCTGTGAGCTTAGTTTTGGCATCTTTTGGTCCTTTGCACTGCACCTGATAATTACCCCAGGCCATTTCCTTAGAGTCACTAAATTTCCCAAATTTACATTTTTACTCATAGAAATTAAATTCCTTTCATGTTGTCTCCATTCCAGCGTGTTTGTAAGTCCTTCTTTTCTGTTTTGGCCTTCAGTGGGGATCAATTTTGGCAAGCTTTGCTGCATGTGCCTGCACTTGGTGGCGTATGGCCTGCCTGCAT